>VZTG01006540.1:689981-743229 GCA_013397845.1 Melanocharis versteri
GGGGGCTGCGGGCGGGGGTCGCTTCGGGCAGGCAGCGCTTCCCTTCGCCGCTCCCCCGTCTCCCGCCCGGCGCCGAGGATGCGGGGTGCGGGCAGAGCGGGAAGGGGGGTTACTTGGGGTGAGGGTTTATTTTTAGGAGCGAACGCCCCTCCCCGGGCGGGACGAGGCTGTTAGAGGCGCTGGTGGCGAGGGGGAAGCGGCGGCGCTGCTCCTCCGTGTTGCTGGAGCTGCTGGGCGGCTAATCCTAATCCTCATCCTCGGTGGTCTCTGGCAGCTCTGCGGGCTCCCTGTGTGTGCGTGTGCTGCTCTGCGCTGGGCAGCCTAGACGGGATTATTCTATATCGTTGAGGGTTTTTTTTATATATAATTTTTTCCTCTTTTAGCGTTGGTTTCTCTTGCAGATGTTGCTGCAGGTGGGGGCAAAGGGAGCACTGTGATTGCCTGGGATCTTGGGGCATTTCTCTCTTCACCTTTCCGCTCCCGCTCCAGCGCTGCTGTTGCTAAAGACTTTTGTAACTATCGACTCAAGTACAATTTCGATGGAAAATGAAGGTAAAGGTCTCATCAGAGTCACTGACTTCATTGGAGCTAAGAGGATTTTTGCATGCAATTTGGTGACAACTCCTACTGGTGCGTGTGTATGTTTTACCGTTCCAGGGGTTCGCAGGGTTGCTCTCGTGTGTTAATCTTGTGGTAGGGATTTTGATCTGCATTTTGAGGTTTAAGATTTGTAGCATCATCGTTTTTCTTTATTTGTGCTGCTGCTTGTTGAACTAATCGTCAGACAGAGTTTATTCTCTTGTGACAGATATTCAGTTTTTCAATTGTGCATTTTAGTGCTCCGTGTGTTTGGAATAGAAATATTTTATTTAGGCAGAAGCTTCTTTGCAATAGTTGCTTGGTATTTGCTAGATTATATGATTCTCTTAAATTTATATTTCAGGGTGAAATTGAGGAGCATGAGTTGCATTTTACTTTGAAATATTTTGTGTATTTATAAGTTCTTGAAAATGACTCAAATTTGCTCTCTTGGACAGTATTTAATTAAAAAGTGACACTGAAGTTTTGAGTACTGAAAGAAGTTGCTCTATTATGCTTTCTCCTTCTTGTCTAGTTTGGAAATTACTTAACCTGGGGAATTATTTCCGTTTTTTTCCTGTCGGCCTGCAGTTTATGCTCTGGGAACCTTGAAAGCCCCTTTGCATTGTGATGGTGACTGTGAACTTCACTGATTTTTTTTTCTTTTTGTTTGATTGTCTTCCTGTTTGATTCTGTATGTTGAAAATCTCTGAAATTTATTGTTTTTATTACTATATATATATGAGAGAAGAACCATTGATACTCCCCCTCCTTATGTCATCACTATTCTTTGAAAACAGGCAGAGGTTTAGGTGGCTACTGGATTTCCTTTGCTGTGGGTTGTTACATGACATGTTAGGTGCTCCTTTTCCTCCCACCCCTGTCTGAAAAGAAGGGTGCTTTTTTAATTGTTTGACTGGAATGAAGATCTGAATTGAGATTGTGGGGTAGACTTAAGTTATTTTTTATGGTTGGGTATTGTTCTGTTCTGAAATATGGTCGTCATGGATGACTGGAAAGTTGTGGTAATTGTGAAGTCCAACCCCTGTTGAAAACTACTTAGGTTGCAATCATCTGGCATTTCAGAACTTTCTTCTAACTTTAAAATAATTTTAGAATATTTTAAATTCTATTGATCATGTCTTCCATCTGGATATTTGTGAAAAAGAGCGTGGACCTTGTTAGGTGGCAGGAATTTTGTAGTGCACAGAGCACCTCTAGAAGATTGGTCTTTGTTTTTAGAGGCTGGGTAGCTGACAGAAGTGGGGTCGGTGCCTTTGCATTTCAGTCCCTGTTGCAAGTGAAAGGGTTTTGAGTGGGCAACGCCCGGGAGCAGGGGGAAGGCAAGCAGGGATAATACCATTGAATAGAATTACACTTAGGGGAAAAAAAGTATCTGTGTGCCAAAACCCAAATGGCTGAAAGACTTTTAATGCCTTATAGTTCTGTTACCAAATGAATAGTATATCATAGATGTAGTGCATAGTCAAGTTGTGTGTGATAGTGTGGCTCATTCTATTCTTCCAAATGCACAGAGATGGCGTTTCTTCTGGAATAAATAAACTGTGCATAAAAATCAGTGATATTTGTATGATAGAAATAATATTAAAAAAGCCTTATCTAGGGGAAAATACTTTAAAATATGATCAGATGCATAGTTCAAAGGCAGAAATAAGGGCTGTGGTTTATTGAGGGTTTTCAAAATGGGATAAACTTATGGGAGTAGGAGAGAATGATGTATGATAAAAAGACTGAAGTGGTTCTCTGAACATATGAATTACTTCTCCACTATTTCTGCTTCCACATCCCTCCATCTCATAATTAATTGAGTCTCCAGATGGGCATGGATATTTACAACTGTGTACTGTCTGTTTTGGTGTTCTTGGTATTTCTTAGCCCTTCTTTTTCTATCAGTTTGACATTTTGAGGCAGCTTGACACCATTGGAACTTTCGTATTGGAACTTTTCAGCACTCCTGAGGTTCCTTAATGTATTTTCTCGTGGTGACAGCAGAATAATATCTTGTATTATTATTGTAATCTTGTGGAACAAAGATTGCATTTAGAATATTTTTAAGATATTTTTTCCTCAAGTGTGTGTTTGAAAGGTCTCTTAGGTTTGGCTGTTGAGCAGGAGATGGCAGATTGTGGTTTTTTCCCTCCTGTGTTTGAATGAATATTCAAGATTGGGAAGTGATGAGATGGTTTGGAAAACGGATGTTTTCCTGTGTTAATTCAGTACTCATAAGCACTATTGTGTGTTTATGTCCAGGCCAGTTAGTGTTTTGTCCCAAGACTTTGTGGTTCCTGTTTCTGTGTTGGCTTGACTGAACTTCCGCAAAAATTCATGTTTCTCATGGTAATGGGGAAGAGAGAATTTCCCGTCATAGGAAGACTTCTGCTTGATCATAAAACTATGATTTAGAGGAATGATGTTTGTATTTCCATTTGGAAAGAGTGAATTTGTGACCTCTTTCCATAAGAGGAGCTTTTTCTTAAACTGTAGGAAGTTAAGGAAGTCTTGCATAGACAAAACATAATTTTGTAATTTTTGGATCGCTCCGTTGGTACGTCTGGGCCATTTGAAGTAATTTTCTGTAGTGTAGTCTTAAATTTTTTTCTTCCTCTTATCAACATCTTTTAGATTGTGATTTAGGCTGTTTGTTTAAATGAGGATTGTCTTGTAAAGTCTGCCTTTTAGTATAAAAATAAAGAACACAGTTTAGGTTTCACAGACTTTGAGCTTCTTTGTGGTCAGACCCTGACCAACAAATACAAATTGTTAAATAGGAGTACTGTTTTGTTATCAAGGCCTTGGGTAGGATTTGTTTTCATATCATTAATAGCTGAATGGAAGAGGTCAAAGTAGCATTTTCCTGCAAAAAAGATTTTCTCAAAATCATCTGGAAGGTTGGTTCAAAAACTCAGACCAGACTTGCTGCATGTAATAAAACATCGTGTGCTGATTCAGAAATCCTCCTTAATCCTCACTGTTTTGAGTCCTAGGTAATTTTAGCTAATCTTCAAAGATGATGGATAACTTCAGCATACGGTCCATAGTAATTTCAGGATAATTTTGATGATTGGATGAATAGGGAGATGTAAGTGAAGACTGTTTTATTTCTTAGAAAAAGGTGTTATAGTTCTTCATAAAATCTTGGCAAGTTAATAATTTCTGTTTGTCTCGTGCTTGAAGTGCAGTTGAATTTCCTAGTGAGTTTCATGAGTGGTGGTTTTTGGTTTTGGTAGTTGTTTTTTTTTAGATGATGAAAATGGGCTTAGTTGCTAAACTATCAGATTGAAGATCAGTGAATAGATTTTGGGTTTTTGGGGCAGTGAGTTTTAGCACCCTGGACTGGCTCATCATGGATTAGGCAGCTGAAAGTACTAATGAAAGGGTGGAGCGTGTGTACATGCAACAGACAACAGAGGGGGTAGGATGCCTGCGGCAGCAGTGGCTTGGAAGCAAATTAAATGGTTCCAGAGTGGCATCATCAGTTGTTCATTAAGTAGTATCCAAAATAATCAGATTGAAATTTGCGATGGAAAATGTTGGAGATTCTCAAATGGACTTGGTGTTATCACAGCAGTTCAAGTTCCTTTTGGAATGAGATGATTTCTTAACAAGTTATTAGGTGACACAAGAAAATTGGTATTCATTGATTACAGATTTTTTACTCTCTACAGCTTGCAGAAAGCTAGAAACCAATACTTTACACTCGTGTTGGCAGAAGCCACATCTTTTTAGCTTGGAGGTTAAGGTGAGAGAAGAGAATTTTTCTTTTTTTTTTTTTTTTTAAGGGGGGGGTCTTCACTAAAGACCAATTCTATTCCTGTATTTAAACAGCACTTTAATAACTTAACTGCTAAGTTACTATAGCTCAGTCTTGCATTAGAAACATGTATTTCCTTTTTAAATGAACAGTCTGAGTCATCTTTGAATCTGTTTGGTTGATGGAGCATTAGATAGTTTTAGCCTTTTCTTTCCCCCTTTTTTTCCCATGCAGGTAACTTGGAAATGTTAATGTATAATAACCTGGAAGTGATTTAACAGGGTGTCAGTTTGAGTTCAGATGTTGCAGGATGTATATTTAGTTATTTTGCTCCCTTCGTAACTTCCTTACTTGGAGAGTCTATGGCATAATCTCGTGGTGAGGCAGGAGCAGCATTGCTTTAAGGAAAATTGCTTTAAGAAAAAAGATAGTTCTTAGGGCAGATAATTTAACAAAAGAGAAACAAACATTTTTGCATGTATTTTTTTGGTGAAGAGTGACAAATACGCAGTGATTTTGAGCATCTTGGGGTGCTTTTCTGTAGGACTGAATAAAAGGGTCTGAAAAAAGATCCTGCTTCTGAGCTGTTTTGCTGTGCTAATGTTGCGTTGACTCTCATGGTTGTTGAGTTTGGCTTGCAGGCTTGGCAAAAGGTTAGCGCAGCCCTTCCTTCCCCTTGCCCTTGCTGAGCAGCTTTCTGTTGAGTTGGAAAATTGAAAGAGTTCTGGTAATGTTGAAAAAGATGAGGGACAGAGGAGTGAGACCTGTTAGCTTGACTCGGTTCCTTACGTAATCATGGCTTCCACTCAGTATCAGTTCACCCACAGACCACGGTGGAATTTTGCAAGAGTGGCACAAGTTAATAAATAGATTTTTAGTTGTGAGACCTGCTTTTGATTTGGTGAAAGAGTTCAGGTGATACCCGATTGACTCTGGATGATAAAATTGACATTTGCAGTGTGGTTTGTAGAAGCTAGAAGGAATAATAAAGTTACAATGCAGAGAAGAGAGGGAAAATAAAATACAGTAATCGAGGTATAAATTTAGGACAAGCATGTGTTTCTAGTTATTTGTTTTGTAAACATTCTGCTCTAAACAATTAGAGAGGATAAAATGGATAATGGGTTAGCAGATGCCATCTACAGAATCTTTTACAAAGGCTTTTCAAATATTTTTAAGTAATACATTTTCTGCAGCACTTTTTTCTGCATACATAATTCACAAAAAGAAGAAGCTCTGTGAATACAGTATTGCTGCTTTCTTGATACTAATCATAAGGAAGTTTATTACCATAAGTAGAGTAATTATGCAGTGAGTTATGTTTGCATTTAAATTGACACTGACACTGGCTTGGTCCTGAGAACTCTTGTAAACAGTAAATTCAGTATTTTTTACTTAGAAATTTATTTTGCTGCATTATGAAGTGACTACATAGTTGTCAAGGATATGGTCAACTATGGGGTCTTGAAGCTCCATTATTTTAAACAAATACTGAGAAAATATTTTTATTGGTGTTTTTGCTTAATACCATTATATGGCAACTAAATTCTTCGTGTCATGGATACATTAGCAGCGTATCACAGGGTGATAAAGTTCTTCATTTTAGTGTTTGCCATTTAAGTGCCATCCTTGATTCAGAGAAGCTCAGCACTTCAGAGTGTTATGAGATATAAGCAGGCTGTTGGAGGGCAGCCATATGATCTTATTTCTAAGCTTAAATGTTCTCTTCTAGAAAGTTAGTGACTCTCTGGCAAGATAAATGACTGATACTTAGACCCAAAGTTTTTTGGCCTTTAGCTTCTGAAGGGCTTCCCGTGAATCAGGATTTAAGCTGAAGCAGGAGCTATTTAGAGTCAAATGAGGTATGGCCAGCAGTGCTCTCTTCCTTGGGCATTGAGTTTCTGAACTGATCCAGTTCTGTTATACATAAGCTTTGCTTTCATCGAGGCACTAGCATTGATTTGATCACTTTAGTGTGTGCTTAGGATTATTTATATTTTTGATCTTCTGATTAATAAGTAATGACAAGTGTAAGAAATGTTCAAGCAGACTTTTCCAGTGTTCGAGGAGTTTTTTTGAACAAGAAGATTGAAAACGGAATATTTTGGCACACCATCTATAGATGGGTCTGATGTGTTTGTCAGTGCCTTCTTGGTAAAGCTGATGCCACCTCCAGGCTTTCAGGAATGAGGCTTTAAACTCATCATAGTACATCCTCCAGAGTATGCATAAATGCTCTAAATGGTAAATCTTTTGTAGAAATAAAATAGAAAATGTGTTTGGCATTCTTAAGTTTCCACTGTATTCTATATGAAATGAGTTAAAGGAAGAAAAAGTGATGTTGGAGGTTTAGTTGGATTTTTTGTGCCATTACTCTGACAATCCACAGCACTTCAGTCAGGTTAAGGTATGATTATTTTTGTGAAATGTTTTCTCTAGCTAGAGAGTGGGCAGTTGTCACAAGGTTTGCAAGATAACCACATGGTGTATACTATGATTACAGCAAACTGCCCATCTTTACTCTTTGCTGCTAGCCTCAGTTGAACTAGATGTCCTACTTTCTGTTTTTTAAATTAAAGAAGACATGGGGAAACATCCTGGAAGAGTGAAATGTATTCCAGGTTGTGGAGACATGTTTCTCCGAGAGTGTTCTTGGAAGGTATTTGAAAATAGTTCTTGAGCTTTATAGACTCTTGTAGAGTTAATAAATTGCATGTTAAATGGAGCATCTTAGTCTTTATTACACTGTCTGAAGTAGATGGGGTTGGGGATAGGTCGCTTAAATATTTTACGACTTTAAAGGTAGGACAAACCCTGAGATTTAAAAAGGTCAGTGCCAGTATTCGATTTCTGTTTCTTAGTTGATCAGAAATGCCAAAGTGTTATGTATCAAGGAGTATGGTTCTGCATTATGGTTGTTTTGTGGCCATAGTGAAAGTCCTAAGCACTGCTGAAGTGGTACTGGAATATGAGGCAGGGGCTTTTTCAGGCTTACAGGGCAGTTTAGCAGGTTTTTCTCATAATTTGGGTGTTTATATTTGGGTAATGGGTGGTGTCTTACCCTTTTTCTATAAAGTATTATGAAATGACACACAATAGCAAGGGGCTGAAACTATGTGACCTCCCAGGATAAAATTACTCTACAAGGAGAACTCATTAATGCAAATTAGTGTTTCTCTTTCCTTCTGGCTTTTTTAGAGTGAGAACTTTTCTGTGCGAACTTCCTTTGATGTGGGGGCTCCTGGTAAATGTTTTAACTAAAATACTGTTGAATAGGAACAAATTTTTTTGACTGTTAGAATACAGGGTTGCTGCAGCTGTTTCCACAGAAGTGAAAAATCATCACACTTTTCCAGAGGAGTACATTCAAAAGGAGACAGCAGACAGTAACTTCAAAACCTTCAAAAAGTATTTCTTTTTCTGAGCAAACAGTGCCTGGTAGAAAACAAGAGGCTCATTAGTTTGCAGACTTCAGTCTTTTGTGGGGTAGGAAGGAACAGCTCTTTGCAGTGACAAGTAAAATACTCTTTTTGCAAATTTGTCATGAATGTTTGTGTTGAATAAGTGTTGGCCCTTCTTGTTCTAAAAATCCCAGCGTTATTTCCCACAGAGGTACGTGTGTGAGAGGTTAATGCTCTCTGACCAGGTTCTTTTAGATAATCCACATAAGGAGGGTGCAACATCGAATATTAGGGCAACAAAGCTGGTGAAGGGTCTGAAGCACAAGTCCTGTGAGCAGCAGCTGAGGGAGCTGGGGTTGTTTAGCCTGGAGAAAAGGAGGCCCAGGGGAGACCTTGGTGCCCTCTAGACCTACCTGAAAGGAGGGTGTAGCCTGCTGTGGGTTTGTCTCTTCTCTCAGGCAACTCATGACAGGACAAGAGGACACAGCCTCAAGTGGCACCCAGGTTTAGGTTAGACATTAGGAGGAATTTCTTCACAGAAGGAGTGAATGGAATGGGCTTCCCAGGGAGATGGTGGAGTCACTGTCCCTGGAGGTGTTTAAGGAAAGTCTAGATGTGGCACTCAGTTCTGTGGTCTAGACAACATGGTGGTGTTTGGTCATGGGTTGGGCCCTGATCTCAGAGGTCTTTTCCAACCTAATTAATTCCACGATATCAAGTACGTGTGTTTGAAGATACTTGATGTTATGTGTTTTTTTTGATTTAGCAGAATGATGCATTCATATTGTGTTTACAGTATATTTTGTAAGCCTAGTTTGTAATTAGCAAAATGTAGAAATTTCAATACACAGTTCAATCACAATACCATCGTGATTCCCATTTCCTGTCTCTATAATATCTGCACCGTTGTCATGCTGGGCATCCCTCATCTCCAGAAAGGATCATGTGGGTTGAGACCCCATGTGGTGCTCCTGAAATTTTGTCAGTGGTTTGGTGCATGTGGTCTCTGAGACATGTGAGCCTGACCAGCATGGGGGGGATGCAAACCCAGACATTAGCATTCTTTTGATGAAACGGGGGAGAAACGTTCACGCCACCAGTTGATCCACTCAGCTGACTGAGGTGTTTATCCAAAGCAAAGGCCACCCTCCAGTCCCACTGTGTAGGGTTCAAGTCAGCCTCTTTGCAGCAGCTGTGGTTTGTCACACCCTCCATTATTTCCTGAGCTTCATGGAAGCTTCACCCTTGCTCATCTCCTAAAGCCTGGTACAGGGTGTTATTGGTCAGTCAGTGTACTTGAGTATGTATCATATTTAAATTTACAGGGTTTTGATGCTCATTTGAGAAGTTGCTAGTTGAGATCGAGTCACAGTTAGTCTTCGTGATTTAATCACATATGAGATGCACACAGCTGTATCAGTGCAGTCTGTAAAGATGAAGCCTTTCCAATTTTATGCACATAATTAAAGTATAGATAAATTAGTTCAAAAGCCAAGAATAAGACATCAAAAATTGGAGTTAAAGTAAATTTGTAGCTTGACTGCATATATAGTTTGTGAACTTGATTGCACTGGGTTATATTTATTTTATTAAATCTGTATTTGCCACAGTCAGCTGCTTCCGCCTGCTTCTTCTGCTAGCATAACTGGTTAATTTCTCTGGAGATTTGATTCCTGTAAAAATCTGGTAGAATCTCACAGATAAAGTTGAGTCATAGTCACAACCATGTTGAGTATTGCTGGTTTCAAAATGGTCTGAAGGCTCTTTGTGTGCTCCTGTCTGCCTTGCCTCCACTTTTGGAATCCTGCTGCGCTTCAGGGGTTCGCTTCTGTCTGTACAGTTGATCTAGGATTTACTATAACTATTAAGTGTGCCTAATGCCTTTCTTTGTGTGTGTGTGTGCTTGGCTTTTTGTGTCTTGTCAGCACTTGGCCATGGTTCTGTGGCTGAGATTTGTATTGAGGTTCCAGAAGCACTTTGCCTTCTAGACAAATGGGGGAGGGAAAGATGGCATAAACATCTAGTGAAATAGATATATAAGGTCATTGTTAGCTGGTGATTCTGTAGAATCACAGTTGTGATGCTGAGCAATGGTCTACTGAAATAAAGAGCTTGATGATGCTTAAGATAGGTAAGATTATGTTTTGGATTATGCTTTAGATAAGATAATTAAAAATGTGCATCTCCAAAACCTCTAGCCACAGTGTCCTAATGAGTAGGACAGGATTTTGCAGTGATTCTTCATATCTGATGGAACTGACAGAGAAAAGGATTACTTCCATTCTGGGTAGAGTCTTTTCCTTAAAGGTTCCTTTTGCAGCCAAGAGTCTTTGCCTTGTGGGAACTGTGTCCAAAGTCTGTGTGAACCCACAGGGAGAGTCAGACCTCTGTGCCCATTGACATCTAGTTGATCTCTAGTACTTTGTGCTTTCAGGATTCCAGACAGTGCAGAAGAGGTAAGCACTTGGTATTTGAGTATCTTACTGTGTACACAGGTGTCTGCAGAAGTTGATCTGTGTTGCCCCTGTGCACCTGTTATCCTGGCTCTGAATTGTACAGAGTTGGAGAAGAACATGCTTTTTAGGATCTGAGCTTTTTAAACCTTTCAGTGTATATCACACTTAGTTTGATCATACAGAAAATTCAGGAAATGGGAAGCTTGAAGGTTTCAGTCTGGTGTTCAGTGAAACACCTTTTATTATGTTGTTGAACACTTTGGTTTTTTTCAGTGTGGGGAAGGTAGATAAAAAATGAAACCTAATTCCTACGGTAGGTGAGGAAGTCCTGATTCTTTGGGATCTCAGTAAGAAAAGCATGAATGCTTGGAAGGCAGATCACTACTAATAACAGAAAAGGCAATAGCAAGGTATGAAATCATATGTCCTTTCTGATGCTGGAAATCCTGAGATGATAGAGCTTTGGAAGGATCTCCGGTCAGGGCATGGCCCACTGTAGATCCTGTTTGCTCATTGTTCATTAGTACTGTTATGGGGTTTTACTCACAGTACAGAGTCATCCATCACTGATAGTTGTCAGGCCTGGAATGAAGGCTTTGAACTGTGCTGTGGGCAACGTGCTCTAATGTCCTTACCTCATTCTTAAAACTGCAGTTCCTGAGCAAGGTGCATATAATATTTCAAGCGGGAAAGACAGCGTACTGTACACATACTTAAAATGAAATGCTCATTGATTAGTTACGCATTGATTATGTGGGCATTCATTAATTGTGCTATTGACTAGACGCAGCATGACTCAGTAACGATCACGTGGTATCCGCGATAATCACGTACCTGAGTGTGGATCACTGACTGCTCACACAATAATAATCTTACAGGCGGATCATTACAAACCAGTTGAAAGGTCTTTGCAGTACTTGCATTGGCTTGAAAGGGGTTCAGTTTTACAGGGATTGATGGGGTAGATTCAGACAGATTTAGTGAGCTGTTCACATGGACCTGAAGATTCAGAAGGAATCTCAAAGAATCAGAATTTCTTTTAGTACTTCAACATAAATTTCATTGTTTTGTGAACATCCGGGGTTTTTTTCACTTTTGCTGTTCTCTATGGATTTGTTTCTCTAATACATTTGTATTTCATGCTTGTAGGTCAGTTGAGTAGCTTTATGTAACATTTGCAGGGCTTTATATTAGCTAATTAGCCAAAGTGTTTTGGTCTCCAATTTGCCTAAAAATAGATTTTGCTGTGAAAGTGTTCTAAATTTTTAGACTGCTGTCGGTGAATGTGGGTCCTACCATTTGCATTCTCTGAGAAAGAAGAGCTAAAATTCCCCTTAAAAATAATTGTAGAAGTGTACTGGTGTTAGTGAGCCCTACTGATGGATAATGGACTCATCCTGCTAAGCTGGGAAAAGCAGTGGTAGAGGTAAGTTGTTGGTACTTGGCGTTGGTCACTGTAAGAGGAAGTTAGGCAGGCTCTTGTGGCCTAGGAGGAAGAAGAAACAGTAGCACATCGCTGTTAACTAGTTAACTGGATTTTTCTTCAGAGAAAACAGAAGGGAACTCTCAATTTCTGGTAGTGTAAGCCTTCCAGACAAATTTGTTTTAATTTTGATAAACATCCTTTGGTCACAGTTCTATGGTGGTATGATTGATGCATATTTCTTGGCCTAGAAATGATGGTGTGTAACTTGGAAGTGGTCCAAGAAAAGCCCTTCCTGAGGCAGTGATTTATTTTTGTTAGTTAGCATCTTGCTGCTTTGTTCCTTGGTGGAATTAGCTGCAAGTGGAGAATGGAAAGCTGTAGACATAGAAGCTTCAGTGATGATGTGTGTGCTGCCTATCCAATATCTGACATTGGCCAGTATCATTTCTTAGCCCGCATTTTCTTTATCCGTATAAAAACTTGGCCTGCAGTGAAATACTGAACTATTTTAAGGTATCGGCCGATGAATGACAGAAAATTAATTGCAGCATAGGATGGAAAGAAATCTTGCTGTATGTGGGTTGTCTCCTTTAATGCAGAGCACTGTGGTTCTGGGAATAGCTTCTGTTGGATACCTTAAAAGGTGTTGCGGAGGCCCAGATCTCTGGTGAGCAGCAGTGCAAAGGGCTGGAGTGAGCACTTGCCAACAGTATTGAATAAGTAATTTTTCTCATTTTGTGGAAGTAATGCATAGTAAAAGAAAAATCTTTTGCTTGAATACAGTCATTGTGGTCCAGCAGATAGCAAACACAGCTGTTTTTCGGACCTAAATCTGTTAGTGTAACCCACTTTATATTTTGTGAGGGGAACAGTGATTGGTTTCTTGTTGGCTAAGCAACTGAAATTTAATTTGTGGCAGTGTTAGATATTTGGAGCTGTTCTTTTCTGACCTACAAGTGTAGTTTAATCTACAAAGATTGTAGAGGGTTTTTAGAAATTAGATGAGGATTCATCCAGAATTATTGTACAATGTGTAATTCTGCTCTGGTGAAAGGAGTTGGTTATAAAGAGACTTTCTGAGCCTTTATCTTTCTGATTCTATATCAGATTTTCTCTGTAAATTTTTTCATCACATAGAGTACAGCATTCTTCATAAAAGTGGGAGATAATATGAGTGAAATACATTCAAAATGACTGGCTTTTTGAGTCTGTCACAAAAAGGTTGTCAAAATAAGCTTTGTTGTTGCACTGTAGTTCTGTGCTAATGAAGATTTATTTTGAAAACAAACCTGATCTCTGAAAGAACCTTAGCATATCTGTTTAAGGATATTTAAATTCTAAAAATAACCTTAAAAAACATGTTATTAGACTTCCTGAAGTCCTGATTGATAATATTAGTGAAATGACCAGTTATGTGTCCTTTTTGGAGTTGTTTTTTGTGTTTAGCAGCGATGTCAGTTGCTACAGGGAAAAAGATTTTTCTCAGCGCTAAAATTTGTGATGGCTGTCAGTTCATTTCTGCCTGCCCTGACTGGGAAAGCATGGTTGCTCAGCATTCTTGTTGAGCATGTGGGGTCATCTTGGTCAAAGTCGTATGTTTGTGGGCTTGTTTTGGAACAGCACTCAGGCTTAATGGTTTTCTGCCCTAAACTGGTTTTTGGTAGCGACAAAGAAAATGAGCTGCAGTAGTAGAGTACATGGCCAACAGAGTGCAGTACAGAAAATGAAGATTGTCATACCTTTTTGGGGGCATAAAATGCTGGCATCTTTTAATGTGTTGTCATCTTTAGGTACTTATATTTAAAGTCTCAGCCCCCATAGAGGAGATATATACAATACAGTAATTACTTCCTAAAGTGTAAGCCCACCAGTTGAAGTTCTGTGCAAACATAACGTGAAAGCCATTTTTGTGATCTGCATGTCTGCATATTAGGTCTCTTCCAGTTAATGGTGGGGGGATCTGGGTGCAGTGAGACAGTCAGCAGGAAAAAAGAGTATCTCTCTAGCTTCTCATATAAACAAAAATCAGAAACTCTGAAGTTTCATTAAATATCAAAGCAGTGCTGACCTATGCAATCAATGTTGCTATTGCGCTCTTCTGTAGTTCGCAAAATTTTAGCTTCCTAAAATTACAGAAAACATTACTTTTTATAGCATTGGTTTGAAGTTTTTGTACTGTAATCAAGTTTCATGGCTTCACTTGCATCTGTACTCTTGTTAGAAGTTTTCTTAATGGTGTTTCTCCTTTCTTTATGTACAACAAAATGTAAATAGTCCTGCTTAGACCACCTTCATTAATGAGTAGAAAATAGGAGCAGGGAGTGAAATTTATCTGGAGTGATTACTTTCCGACTAGATGTTGATGATAATGAGCTAAAGGATTATTAGGTTATTTTACTGTTAGGATCTTTGCCATCACTGAACACGTTGTTACAGAAATTAGTGTTCCCGCTTGCATGTCCAGTGTTTTATTATTGCAGGTGGTAACTGCATGACAATAGACTGAATTGTAGATTATTTAAGTGCAATGTTTTTTAAAATAACATTTGAATGGTATTAATACTTAATTGCTCTGGCGCACGTTGTTTGAAATGAAACATTAGCACTGCCCTTCTCTTCAGACTTTGGTTTTGTTTCTAGGTTGCACGTCTTCAAAAAATCCCTGATGGTGACAATGAGACAATGATTCCTGTACTGTCTTCAAAAAAAGCAAGTGAATTGCCAGTTGATGAAGTAGCAAGTATTCTGCAAGTAAGTAATTTTTTCATGTGGAATGCACTGATGTTACTTAACAATAAGTTTGATATTTCTTAAATACAGATCTTGCAATTGAAAGTTGATGCATTATTATGCAGTTTGATATTAGCTATTACATGCTTCTAAAAGCAAGTTGATTTTTAAATCATTACTAGAAATGCTCTAATCTCTTAATATTAAAAAAAAAAATTGGGCATTTGCAAGGGGAGTGAGATTCAACTTGAAAATGCTTGGATTTGTCTGCTTTGAAAATTGCAACTTGTTAGTAAAAATCTTAGAGTCAATCTTGCTATAAAATCCTGTCCTGGGTTTTTCTTTTTTTATTGCTTCCATTTCTCTAGGGAATCTTTAATGTTCTTAATTTATTTTGGTAGCCTCCATCTTAAGTGGAGAAACAGGATTGAGAAAGCTACCCATTGACAGATTTATGAACCATTCAATCTGGGTTAATTTTCATGATAGATGGTCTTTTTTAATTTTCTGTATGCTCGACTGCTTGAGGAGTACACCATGATAAATGTTGGTCACTGACAACTCAAGATTTTGAAGCTATTGCTGTCATTTGGCTGAGTCACTGAACTCCTGACATAACCCTCAAGAGTCTGAAGGATGCCCACAGTTTGGTTTGTTGGAGAGTTTTTTTACAGGGAAGATCAGCAGTCATTTTGAGATGTGAAGCAATATCTGAGTCTGTAGTTCTTCTGTGAATTTTTAGTTGTATCTCTTAAATACTGCCAAATGGAGTTTTAAAATAGTTGTTAGTTAGCTTTTATTGTCATACAAATATTAATACCAAGCTTGTCTTTCTGATGTTGCCCAAATTTGTATAATCTAAGGCTGTGTAGTTGGATGTGGGAATTTACACTAGCTTTTCACTGTAATTGCTGTTTTTTTCTTTGCATATTTTAATAGGCTAATCTTCAGAATGGCTTAAAAAACTGTGAAGTTTGTCATAGACGGGCATTCCATGGATGGAATGAATTTGATATTAGTGAGGATGAACCACTGTGGAAAAAATATATATCCCAGGTGAAGAATTTTGTCCTTTCTGCTTTTTGGTTTTAATACTTTTCAGTAGTTTTGCTCTTGATTTTGTTTTACTTAGCTTTTGTGTACATGAACATATTTTGATAAAAGTGGGAAAAATCTAGTAAAGTGGGAAACTACCACTTGTATAATTTATATGTAAGTTACCTATTGAAAAAGCTTTTATTTAGGCATATACCTGTAAACATCATAGTGTTTTGGTTGTGATTTGTTCTTAAATGTATGTTCATAGCTATCCAAAGGATGGCATTCATAACAAGCCTGAGGGCTAGAAAAGCAGAGTAAATTTCCCTGTAGTCAGACCTGGTACTGAATTGTACTAAGGTCAAAGAACAAAGCATATGACCATTGGTAAATATTTCAATGGAATGTGAAATATGAATAACTTGATAGGAAATTTCACAAAGCAAAACTGCTGCCTTTGAAGTGAGGGTGGAGGTGGGACCAGCCTTGATTCTGGTACTGAGCAGACCTGACAAGAGTCAAGTGTGAATTTGTTCTTATCAGTGTGATATATCTGAAATACATATATACGTATCTGATGTGAAAGTGTCACTACTTTCTCCTGCCTACCCCTCCCAGCCCCCAGCTATACAAGATATTTACACAGAAGATTTTTCTGATGAATTGGTAGTGTTAAACATTTTGGTCAGTGTTTGCTGCACCTTGGCTGTGCAGCAGTGCAACCCTGAAGTTGCACTCTGTGGTTGACTCTGTGTTCCTTGGGAGTGATTAAAAAGACATTCAGTGCTCTGATGGTGGTAGTGGTGGGAACACATCCCATACTGGCTGTACTCTGGCATTCATGCTTTATTTTCGAGTGTGTAGGGTCAATTGCTCAGTTACATCAGAACACTTCTAAGGCATATTGTCCAGGCCTATTTTAGATGGGATTTATTGAGATACATACTTGCTTTGAGTGTGCTTATCAGATCTGCCTTTAGAATGTTCTTCAGTTGAATTGTAGGAATGTTCTTTTTTTGTAGTGTTTCTCAAAAAAATCACCATGTTAGCAACCAACTGTCGTAGAAGCACAATCCTTTATTGTTTTAGCCTTAAAAATCTAAGGAAATAATGTGATCTAAAACGGAAACTTTTATCTTGTAAAACAAGACATCATGAATTGAAAGTTAAGAAATATATTGCTGCCTTAATAGTGATCAATTGCTGGAACAGGATCAGTCTTTTACCTCAAAGACATTTTGAATGTATTTCAGGCTTCTTTTTGTATGTTTAAATACAGCATACACAGTTAGAGGAGATTATTCTTTCTGCATTTAAAATGTGAATCAAGAAATGTAAGAAACATTTTCTTCCTGTTACATATTGAATACAGTCTATTCAAGGTCTTTGATATTTAAAAGAAAATGCCTCAAGTAAGCATCTGAACTGTAGTGTTAGATTTTCTTTGCACTGGTAGGTTATAAATATTTTAATAATAGAATAATATGTTTCAAAAATAGATCTGATGTGCTTTGAGGGGTAGATAAAATGGCCTTTCTGTCAAGAGTGTGGCTGAATTACTCTTCTGTTTCATTTCAGTTTAAAAACCCCCTTATTATGCTTCTCCTGGCATCTGCAGTCATCAGTGTTGTAATGCATCAGTTTGATGATGCTGTCAGTATTACTGTGGTAAGTAACTAAAATTCTGCCTTCGTTGGGAGTACTTGGGAATGTGTGACCACATGGGTGTTCAGCATCACGTGAATACAGTGATCAACTGTAATCACTTGATTACAGTTACTGAGTTTGATTTGTGTGTTATCATCAAATCCATTTAGTTTATGACTGGATTTTGTTTTTTTTCTTTTCCTTGATTGATAGCGGCAATAGATATCAAAATATATCAATGAATAGTTTTATGGCTGCTTCTTGCATCCTTACTCTTCTATTGCTTAAAATGCCAGTCTTTAGGTATTTGTTCAGAGAAGCAATTTTTGGTGTGTTTTGTATAATTTTAATCTTAAATTATGCTTTAATTTCAAATTGAAACTGACATAAGCCTTTTGTGAATTTGCTTGAAAGATGTATTCTTTTAAAACATGAAGGAGTGAAACCTGAACTGTCTAGAAATCACTTCTAGAAAGAAGCTGAAATAATAAATTTTTGTAGAAGGTTGCAGTTAAATAGGGTGCTAAATTAGTGAGCCAAATATAGGACTCATAACTGTTTGTCATTGCAGTTGGCACAGGGAAGAAAACTGTAATCCCTTTGACCTTTTAGGGGTGATAGGTGGTGACTGAAAATCATGATTTCTGTGTGACTAGAGGCAGGTTCTAGCTGGTTTTTTTTCTATTTTGTCTTACCTCTGCACTTTCTGTGTTGACTTTACTTTTGTACATAACTCAGGGTAACCGGAGGTTTGCTCCTAACCCCTCTAATTTTTTATAAAGGATAGCTGTCTTTGAAAGATAAACTATGTAGCTTCTTAAAGATAAAACTTGCAATTGTGAATTTGAGTGTAGTGTTAGTTTGGATTAGTTTGCTGTGTTCCTAAGTTGTATGTAGGTAAATTGTTGTATTATGAAATATATTCAATTATTGTGGCTGAAAGTTGAATTATTTCATGTTTTTCCCCTTGGTTAGTGCCCTTAATTCTATTTCTTAACCCTCTTGAGCAAGGCAATGAGAAAAACCAAGGTAGTTAGTGTAAGAGAGCAGTAATTTCTGCATTCTGTTACAGCCTGGGAAGAAATCTTTTAGTAGCCTTGTGAACATTGGTAGAAGTATCTTAATATATGGAGAAAAAGTGTGATTGAGTTAAAGTTATCAGTTTTGGGTTTTGTCTAACTTCTGACTAACTTGTACCATTTAGTCTTGTTATTATCAATCATGCCCACTTTATCACCAAGTGAATATTTGTTTTACTTCATTTTCAGATGATAATGCAGTTTTTCTATGACTATGTATTTGTGCTCTGAGCCTTGGCAACAAAACTCATTTGCTACTAAAGATCAATGACATATATTACTTTTGGTGGCACTGCTGTCTTGAGCTGCTTTTGCCATCCTTTTAGGTCTGCTGGTACAAATGTAAAACTTCTTGATCTGGACTGGGAATCGATGAAGATTAAAAGAAAAATAAAATCATTAAATACTTTCCATTTGGCTTCTTAATGCAAGCCATTACACACAGACACAAGCTGAGAGACTGTTGTGGGGCTAGGAATGCAAAGCTTTTTCAGGTAGCGTGATCTGTAGAATACAATATTGCCTCCAAAAAAACATGTAGATGTGGTGGAAATATTCCATGGAAAGATGAAATATATAGTTATTTCCTCATATTCAGGTGGTGAGGCTTATGTTAGTATCACAAGTAAGGTGGATTTATGTGGGTTTATTTAAGAGTTCAAGGGAGTTTTTCACTTGCAAAATGGTAATAACTTGGTTATTTTTAGTAGTTGCTGTGTGTACTTGAAAGGCTTAATTAATGGATGTTGTGTAATGGTTCTGGAAGAAATCAGTGTAACAACTCAGCTTGAGTAACAAATTCAGTTAATGTAGCAAAATTCAATTTGAGAGTGTATTGAAGGAGAAGATGAGCCTTGATTTGCAACAAACTGATCTTTGTTGTTTCCTGGAATACATTTATTTTGTTTGCTCACTTTCACATCACATGCTTAGAAGCCCCATAATGTTTATGTTGAAGTGTTGCGACCAGAATTGTGTGTGATAGAGGGGACTGTGAAGGCTGCTCTTGAGGCCTTAGTACTTATCTTGGATCCTTCCTATGTTTTTTAGCTTTTTTGTTTGGGATCTCTGACGTCTTGTCTGTTTGGGTTTTGCCCAGTGTCCTGTTTCCCTCTGTGGGTGCCTTGGGAGTTTCTGAGGCTCATCCTCCTCTTTTTGTTGTTGCTAGGATGTTTTATGGCTCCAGACTGGTTCTTCAGCTTGCTGCCTTTTATCTAGTCTTTCTGTTATCTGAGCATTTGAGTGAAACCACATCTGTGATGCCCTGTAGCAGTTAACACACCTTTGTTCTGGTCACAGAAAACACCAGTCAATTTTTTCATTCGTGTCATGGGTCTCTTTCCATTGCTGTCTCTTATTCACTGTTTAGAAACAGGAAGCAGAGGCAGTTTTTCAAGTTTGCTATCTAGTTATTCATCTTACTTTTAGTAAAATCAGGTTATTGCATTCTTGGACATCACTGAAGCAGGTGCAAATAGATAATGGCATTGCTTTTATGACAGGCCTGAGAGACACGGAGTGATTTTGAGCATGAGAAAATTAGTTTGTTTCCAAATCATCTTGTTAATATGCAGTAACAACTATGACTGAGCAAAATCAAATATGATTGCTTACTTTCATGGTCATTTGGAATGCTTTTATCTCACCCACTTCTGTTCTCTTGCAGGCAATAGTCATTGTTGTTACAGTTGCCTTCGTTCAGGTAAGACAGCTGTTGTCCAAGTAAGATTATTGCTTTTATGTAAACTCTTTTAATGAAAAGACTGAAGTAGTTATCTTCGTGCATTGTGCTGTGAATGGTTGAGTAATGTGCTTTCATCCGAGTCCTTGCCTTTTCTGAAGGGCACGATTTGTCCTGCTTTACCCATGTTGACATTTATGCATCTGTATCAGTATTATACTCAGCAACGAGAGTACTTGTAAGGAAATCCTTGTAATAAACAGTGTGGGAGTATGTAAATACCTCACTTCATATAAAAAAATTTGAAAGTTCAGCTCTTTAATTTTGTGCAGAAATGGAAAAAAAGAGTGTCTTAGTTTCCCAAGTCATGAAAAAGTTGTTTTCATTCCGTAAATGCACAGCTTTAGTCAGTCACACAAGCCAGAATTGCTTTGTGTGTTTGTGTTTTATATCTTTAATTACCTTAATTTTGTAATCTGTTTATCGAGTTAAAGATGAGCTGTGTTACCTGGGTTCTCCAAGGGCTAAGAGCATAAGCACAGTATTTTTGGTACTAATTTTTTAAACTGTAGCATTCAATAATGTGTCTGATCCCTGAGTTTAGAAGCATTTTAGCAAGTATTACAAAGACCTGAAGAGACTGACGGAAAATGCAGAGGACCTCTGCTGTTTTTTCAGAAGAAACACATGTAGGCAAATCTGTAAATTTTTCAGTGTTTGGACCATATTTGCTTTTTAACCTCTCTAATATATAACTGTTGAAAGTCATCTCTTATCTGTTTGGAATATTACTTTATACAACTTTATTAATGAAATAAATTTCAGTAACCGTATTTTGTGTTGTGTAAGTTTTCCCTGTTTTAAAACTACTGTCTGCTTTATTTTAAAAAAAAATATCTCTGCAGGAGTACAGATCAGAAAAATCTCTTGAAGAGCTTAGTAAACTAGTGCCTCCAGAATGCCATTGGTATGTAATTTTGTCCTTTGAGTCCTAAAGTAAATCATAGAAATTTAATCTGAAATGAGCAAATGGGAAAGATTTTACTGAACTTAGTTCCTTTGTGTCAACTTCTTATGCTGACATAGAACACACTTCGCTTTTGCTCATTTTAAAGATTGTTTTATGAGCCTAAAAAATGACACCGTGTGGTTGCCTCTCTGAACCCTTCCAATGATGTTACTGATGTGTAAGCTCTCAGAAACAAGCAGCAAATTAGAACTGTTTTGCTGCAATGTGTCACATTGCAATGCCAAGTCGCTGATGTGAATGCTTTTCTCAGCCACAATGCCAGAGAAGTCACTCTTACTTGCTCTTTGTGCTTACAGTGTGCGAGAAGGTCGGGTGGAACACACACTTGCAAGAGACTTAGTGCCAGGTGATACAGTCTGCCTGTCAGTGGGAGACAGAGTCCCAGCTGATCTACGATTATTTGAGGTACATTCCCAATTTGGATTTAATATTTAATAACTTTACTTCTTGTGGGACAGAGGGGAAGGGAAGATAGCCACTGAATACTAAGTGCCGTAAGTGTTCTTGTTTGGAGTTCACAACTATCTTGATAGAAAATGTGAAATAATTACTTTCCAAATGTCATTATGCATTCTTAACCAGTGTATGTAGTTTCTTACTGCAGGACATGAGAAGGAAGAATTTTTCAATTTTATGTACTGATGTGTTCTTGAAAATTTTATTTTTTTCTCTCCTCAATGTTAAACACATTGTAAAAACGTTTGTTTCAGTCTGAATGCTAAGATATTTTGGCATCTGGTTGCAGGTGGTTTTCACTCTTAATTTGCATTAAATTTTAGTGTGTAGTTCCACTGTTCTCCAGTAGTGGAATATTAGAAAAACTTGTGAAATTGTGCTGGTGTAATCTTTTCTCTCTGACACTTTTTCATCAGTGTGTGTTTTGTTATATCTTCTAGTTTACAAAATACTTAATTTGTGGTATTAGCACTGCTGGAAATGCTTGAGTTGAAGCAATTGCACTATGACAGTACTTGAACATTCTCTAAAAATGAAGTGGAATATGTGTATATATATTTATTCATCTGTCATATTTTGGTGGTTTTTAGTCGAATAATGTAATTTTTCTATCAGACTGGGCATCCTCAGTTTGCTTAGTATCTGGGCTATCTATCCCATTAGTTTCTGGATATAAAAATCTCTATGTCTGGGTTATCCACAGTTGATAGTTAACTAATCAGTGTTCATTTCATAGACAAATTCTAAATTAACTAGTTTCTTGATAAATTTGTTTGGATTTTGTTGTTAGCCCCCATGGTGTAGTTGGTACTTGAGTGGGTTTATTTTTTATGGCTGTAAACACTCTCTGCTTCCCTTGGCAGTTGTGTAGTCCCTGCATTGCTATGACACTGCTGCTGCAGCAGCACCTACTTTCCTGCTCATATCTGATACCATGCTGTGATAGCAGCATGCTTGGGCCTCTTGCAAAGGAAAGCAGAAGTGGAATTAGAAGTTTCTCAGCTGTCTGCAGCCCTTCAGTAGATGAGAATTTTTTCCATCGTGAACTACTCTTGCACATCATTTGAAAATAAGAGCCTGTCATCTTATTTTCCTCTTGTGTCTTCTGGGCATTGCTACAAGGTGGTGGGTTTTTAAAAGAAATTATATGGAGATCATCTTTTCAGAGAAAGAACTAGATTTGTTTTGCATATTCTCGTTGATGCTGTCCTAGAAAACAGTAGAAGTGGTAACTAGGCACTATTTACTTTGGGAAGTCATTTGTATAAGTGAAAACTTCTCTTCATTAGTCTAATTTTGGAAGACAATCTTGTTTTCAAAATGGATTTAAAGACCTTTTTGGACCTAAGTTTTCTGTATGTTAATGAATGGTCCATCAAGTTTTATGATCATCTTCTCTAAAGCCGAAGTATTGAATCAAGAACTAATATACCTATAACAGTATAGACTTGAAACACAACTGCTTTTGGTAGTGGTGATAAATATTTCAGAGCTCATAGCTAAATTTGAACAGTTGCAAAGTGGCATCTTCATCTTCCATCTTTGACTCTGGCAAGAGCTTTGTAGGAGTGTTTGTTGCTTTGTTGATCCTTAAAATATTGACATAGCTCCTTATCATATGAATATATTGGTTATATTTTAATGGTCAAAATTGTGAAACTTTCCTTTATGTTTCCAACTACTCACAAAATACTGTTACGCTTTTTACCTATTTTGTTTTCAAAGGCTGTGGACCTTTCTATTGATGAATCCAGTCTCACAGGTGAGACAGCTCCTTGCTCTAAATCTACAGCTCCTCAGCCAGCAGCAACCAATGGAGACCTTACTTCTAGGAGCAATATTGCTTTCATGGGAACATTGGTCAGATGTGGAAAAGCAAAGGTAAAATCATTATTGATAGAGAAGAATATGTTCCATGTCCATGTTTCAACTATTTGAACGCAGTTTTTACTTTCAAAGTTTACCTCTTGGTGATTAGTGTAATACTTTGCAGAGCTTTTCCCTCTGGTGCTTTTTCAGACAGTAGTTTAATAAGAAAACTGTGGCCATGAGGGCTCAGATTTATAGGGAGCAGATGATGTGAAACTCCTCTGTCTAGGATGTGATGTTTTGCTTCTAGAGCTACATTCACATGTTTGACGATGTGTAACAGAAAATACTGTTCTGACTAGTGTTTGGTGTTACCAATTTGAGTTTTGCTACTGGTAGTTAGTAAGTACTTCAGCAGTGCACAGAATAGCAATTGGTGTCACTGAGGCAAAAGGGTTTTTAGGAAAAATTCTCTACTTGTGGCAAGAACTAATTTGATAAACTAAGTTAAAAATTTTATTGGGCTAAATGGCATTTACCCATGATTGGAGTCAAATCTGTCAATCACAACTACTAATATTAGAACTTCAAATTTGAATTGGCTTTATCTTTGTGTTGTTTTTTGGATTTTTTTAGGGGATAGTTATTGGAACAGGAGAAAACTCTGAATTCGGGGAGGTTTTCAAAATGATGCAAGCAGAAGAGGTAAGAGAAGATATTTAGAAGCAAAGACATAGTTCGAAAGCGTGTATTTCATTAAAACTTTGAATTTATTCCACAGGAACTTAGTTAAACATACATTGCTTTCAGTATTTTCCTTCCCTCTAGTGAAGCAAATCTTAGCTCTTGGACATGAAAGTTGTAATTGGATGCAGTGCAACGAAATATCCGTAGCTGACCTAAAGATGCTAACTGTGAAAATAATACTCTGAACTTGTCTAAATATTTACATAGCTTTCTGTTTTGCTAAATTGAATTTTCTGTAGATTATTAAAAACATTCCTTCTGAGATATAACTGGCCTTCCAGGGCTCTAATGCCTCTATTTTGAAAATCAGTTTTATTCTTGCTACCAAGAGCTTTTTGGTCTTGGAGGAAGTGCAGTGGCTTGTAGTTGGCATGATGTTTTTTTTTTAAATGAAACTTTTGGTAAGACCTTTTATATTAGATTTGTTGCAGATATCACAAAGCTCCAGAAGAATATTTGTAATAAATATTTCATTTCATTGGAGTATTTTTGAATCGCATTGAATTCTATGAAAGAATAGTCTGTTTTCCTAAAGTAAATATATGAAAACATAGGGTATAACTGCATCTTATTCACTGACTGTCTTGAATTTTGCATCTGTGAAGTAAAATGTGGTGCAGTCCATTTGTTAACTGCTGCATGTTTGCCATTCATCAAGGCTCCAAAGACACCTCTGCAGAAGAGCATGGATCTCTTGGGAAAACAGCTTTCCTTGTATTCCTTTGGTATAATAGGTAAGATAATTTACGTAAAATAATTGCAAAATATTATCTAATGGAAACTAGTGTGTAGGCCTGGGAAATGGAAGACTAAATCTCTAAAAATCTTTTGGCTCCTGATTCCATTGGTCACTTTGAGTTCATGTCACTAGTCATCTGAAAATTAAATAATGTGACACAACTCTAATCTAAGGGTATTTACTTGCTTCTTCCTGCAAATGTACTTTACTGACTTTTTGTCCTCTAAATGCTGCCTTTTAAATTGCAATGTGTCTTGGATTCTGATTCAAGATATGCATAAGTGAGTCCCTCACTTAGAGATATGATTGGGCAACTTCATTGGCTGATACTTTCTTCATCTTTGCCATACTAATGGAATCATGACAGTGAAATAAATACTAGATTTTTATAGGTAGCATAGTGGTAAGCTTTGTTCTGGTTATTTGATTTTTTTCTTGTCCCCATGAGGCTACAGTACCTGCTGGTTTTACATTTATCCCCTTGACTGTTTTCTTTATAGGAGTTATTATGCTAGTTGGCTGGTTGCAAGGAAAGCATATCCTTGATATGTTCACAATTGGTGTGAGGTAAGATTTATGTTTTTAAATAGTGTAGATCATGCATTACAGCAAGTGTTTGAAAGCTAGTGATCTATTTTATAATGTGCTTGCACACACTGCCCTTAACTTCATGTAAGTAATTCAGAATGGAAATAGAAAAGCAAATTCATACATATTTTTAATGATGTAGTATGTTTCTGTCAGTCTCTTAAACTTTACATTCATATGGTGATTTCTGAGTGTCTTGTGGAACATCTGCAAACAGGCAATGGAGTTGTACAGTTTGAATTTTTGTTGCTGAGTAAATAAAGTAGCTGTAATTTTACAAGGCATATGACGAAGCTAAGTTATTGCAAGCCTTGTGTCATGTAGTTCAGTAACTCATCTTCTACTATGTTATGCAAACTTAATCCCAGTGTGTTTGCTGAGAACAGCACTGACTTTAGATGGTCTAACTCCACACTCCTAGAAACGTTTTTGAGTTGCTGATGACATGGGCAGTGCATGAGGCAGAAGGGTTTCTTTGAGTGGCAGGATCAGACTGGAGAATTACTCATTTGTGGAGGGAAGAAAAGAAACCCAGGAACTGCATCTTTGAGCATTGCCTAATGAGTTGCGATCTTGTTTACACTGTCATCAAGTTTCTTATTTGTTTGTATTTTAAATGACCTTCAGTGCCATTCCCTCACTTAATTTGCTGCCACATCATGATCTGCAGTAGCAATTGTGGATCAGTGGTGGCATTTCCCAGTTCTGTTTAGTGCTGACTACACTTATTCTTCACAGTCTGGGCTGCTTTGCGCAGCCCTAACTAGTGTTGTGTGTAGGCAAAACAGATGTACAATTGATTTCTCCCTCTCCCCTACATTTCTTCATACTTTTGCATAAATAATGAGTAGAAATGATCTAATTTATTTCATTTGTTGCTGTCTTCAGCGGGTTTTATAATGAATGCTATACAACTAGAATCACATGGCAGCTCCTTCCTTTCTGTTTTAATCTCAGTGACCAGTCAGCTACAGAAACAATAGTCTGGACTGTAAATTCATCACTACTGTGTGTTCCTGTATGACATTCCTAAACAAGATTTGTGTATTTACTTTCATTACAGTTTGGCTGTAGCTGCAATCCCTGAAGGACTCCCAATTGTGGTAACGGTGACACTGGCCCTTGGTGTGATGAGAATGGTGAAGAAACGGGCTATTGTAAAAAAGCTGCCTATTGTTGAAACTTTAGGTATGACTAGACTAACTTAGAGATATTGTTTTTGATGCAAATGTTGGGAAATCCACAGAAGTATTGTTGACTAATGAGGAAAACAGAGCAGGTATTCTTATTATGCTAGCAGTGTGGTGGCATCTTTAAAAGATTCCTAAATTGAATACATGTTACACTGGAGCAATTCAGGGAGATGTTTCTGTGGGCCTTCTAACTACTTTTTTTGAACTGAAATAAAGAGTCTGCCAGTTAATAGCATGCCATGCTAGTAATACACTAAACTGATTGTTTGCTGTAAGATGTTCTTGTTAAATAAGACTTGTAAAATGTTTTTTAAATTAAAACTTTTTGGTGTAAATTTAGGAGTGATATTCACTGTTGAAAACAAATCCAGATTCAAATATTAGAAAAAACTTTGTAATCATAATGCACCTTTAGGATGTTATGCTGCTCATATTAGAACCTAAAATAATTAAAAAACTTAAAAGCTCAAAGAAGTTCGGTATGCAGGTTGAGTCATAAAACATGTAAAGCACAGAACTTGGAAGAGAAATAGAAATACTAAGTTAAATAATTCTTCTGCATCTGAATTCCTTTTTGCATTTGAAGACTGGGAAATTTTTTTTTCCAATGCCTCTAGCAGAGTTTCATTAGTGTTGCAAGGTTTTTTGTTGCATGTACAGTTCCTGCTGTCATGTCCAGAAATGTCAAGATGCTGCAACACTCTCTCAGAGTCTCTGTTCCAGAGTAAAAAAGGCATATACAAATTTCACATTTTTGTAATATTTTCAAGCTTATTAAGGTTTGCAGGTTTATTAGTAAGTCACACTTGTGTAGTGTGTGACTTACTAGTGTAACACTTGTGTGACACAAATATTGTGGCTAGTGTTAGATACATGTTGTACTTTTTAATAAAAAAGAATGACTTCTGTAAAACAGGCTCTTAGTTTTTCTTCTCATCAGGAATCACAATTGAGATTTCAGTAATGTAGTTCGAGGTACAGCAAAATAAAATAAAGAGGTAGTGAGTGGACACATTTTGTGTAAGTTGTGAATTTAGGGTTTAAAGTAGTTTGGGTTTTTTATTTATTGGACAAACTCTCGAAGAACCTTGTACAATTATTCATTAGTAGTTGAAAATTTGCTCTCACTTGTTTTTATTCACAGACGGCTGCAATATTTCTAGAAATTTGCTGAGCTTGAATACTTTTGTCTTTGTTAGTTACTCAGATTGTTCTAAACAAGAATTGTCTTATGAATATTAATTGATTATTTCAGGTTGTTGCAACGTCATTTGTTCAGATAAAACTGGAACTCTGACAAAGAATGAGATGACTGTTACCCATATTTTTACTTCTGATGGGCAGCATGCTGAGGTATGGAGTGTGACACTTAGACCTGAATTTGCCTTTTTACTTTGTCGTGTGAATCAGCTGAAACATGCTGGACTATACTGCAGGTATCAGTTAAGAAAGCACAAATTCGTTGCACCAAACTCCTTTCCCTTAGTTCATTTAGTATGCAGCCTTTGAGCTGTGTTATCCAAGCCTTCTCTCGTTACAGAAAAAAATTTTTATGTACTGTGTTAAGTTCTTAAATCTTCTGGTGACTGTAGGTCACACACTAAGAGACAGATGGTAAGATACACAGACAAGTTGAGAGATTGTGTTTTTCTTCAGTACAGAAAGTTGAGGCTATTTTGCTGTTTCAGGTGCAAAAACCCTCAAAATTTACATGTTACAAACATTTAAAATGGAGATATCCAACTTTTTGGCTAAAAGAGAGTTTATTATGTGAGCTGTTCATACTGAATATGCACTGTCATTCTTGCTTTTTTATAATGGATGGACTTGCAAGTCGGAGCAGGACATGAAACAGTGATTGTTGAGATTAGGGAGTGGCTGGAAAGACTGATCATGTGAATGCACAAAAGAGAAGCAAAAGCAGCAGGAATGGAAAAGCAGTGAGGTGTGGAATTTGATGTGGTTTTGTAGGAGCGTTTTCATCAAGTTCTTAAATTCTCAAACTCTTTGATCAGGGTTTTGTTTTCACAATACAGTTAATAGATGGTCTTGTAATTTTATTCTGTAAGCAAAAAGACTGGCATTTTTTCATATTGTTTCCTATTATTTGCCGATATTTTCTTATATATCCTGATACTTGTTTTTTATTGCTAGAAGTCTATATGAATACTGCTACTAGCACAGTTGCATCTGGGTCAAATCAGCTCCTTTTTCCTAATGGAAAGGGAGCTTAAAATGGCTGTGAAATATATTAGCTGTTAATGCTGTAGATATTAAGACTTTTTTAGGATCCTAGTGGGATGCCTGGTTTTTATGCACTAAAAATACAATTTTACTGGTTTTAACACCTTTCTGAGGTCTAAACTGAGAGGCTGTTCAACTGTTTCTTATTTTTTTAACTGGATGGAAGTAGGACTCTGCTGTGTAATTCCATTCCCCTGCAGGGGGTATCCATTATTAATCAGGGTAAAGACGAATAGGAGGAAAAAGAAAGCAAAAGAAAGAAGAAAAAAGAAAGCATGCCTAATACTGTAAGGAAACAACATACACTACATTTATTTATGCTAAGGAATAAAATTGATGCTTTTAAAAGAAATTAGTCTCTAATATATTTTATTGGACTCAGAGTGTTGCTGCATTAGAAGCTGAGTAAGAAGAATTCATGCACACTGAGTAAAAGCAGCCATTATGAATGGCCTTTTGAAATTCTTCTGTAGTTTATTGTAAAAAGCTGAGAGCAGTTAACCTGGTGAACGCTACATTGCATGCTGCCTCTGGCTGCTTGTCTTGCAGGTTACTGGAGTAGGTTATAACAGGTTTGGAGAAGTGATGCTCGATGGTGAAGTTATTCACGGTTATAACAACCCATCCATTAGCAAAATTGTGGAGGTAAGATCTTGGCAAAGAAAGGTGAGTTTTAATGGTGATGTAGCACGAGAGCTTTGTATGGCATTTACTTTGTGTTCTGTTTTCTCCCCTTTCTTTCCTCGTCTTTTAGGCTGGTTGTGTGTGCAATGATGCCTTGATTAGAAACAACACGTTGATGGGGAAGCCAACAGAAGGGGCTTTAATTGCACTTGCTATGAAGGTGTGTACTTGATGGGGCTTTTTGGATTCATGGCAGGTGGGAAATGTGTAGAAATAAGTTGTGGTTTTGTTTTTCTCATTTTCTTCTCTTTTGGATCTCCTAGATTTGTATTGCAACTGCTCATCTCCTATGTTTCTTTCTTGTAAATCTTGGGCGTTCTGAAGGATCAGACAAAAAATATTTACGAGTGAAGTAAAATCTCTATTTTCATCTTTTTGCACTTAGTACTGTCTTTTTACCTGCCACAAACTGATTTACCTGTTGAATATTGTGCTGTCTCTTTCCCAGTTCACATCAGTAGCAGTGAGAAGTTGATAACTGATGTATTGGTGACTGCAGCATTTTTAGTGCCTTTTAAGTGCAGGGCTTTTGAATTGTGGACACTGTGCTGAAGGGTTTGGGTTTTTTTCTTTTGGGGAGGGAGGAGGGTTGTTGTTGGTTTTTTGTATAATGCTGTGACACACCCATTACAGCTACTGAGAGCTGTAGCAAGGCTCATGCTGAAGCCTGAGAGAAGTTTGTAGGTGCTTTCAGTGCTAGCTTGTCAGAAGTTTATCTAAATTGGAACAGTGTGCTCAAAAGGCAACTTTGGAGATGAAATTGGTCTTTAATTAAGTGATGTTTGCTAACTAAGGTGTTTCAACAAGTCACCAAATTTCATACCTATTTGAAAAGATAAGGTTCTGACATTGTGATGGTACTTCTGTTTTGTACAGATGGGCTTAGATGGAGTCCAGGAAGACTACATAAGGAAGGCTGAATATCCCTTCAGCTCGGAACAAAAATGGATGGCTGTTAAATGCATTCACAGAACACAGCAGGTGAACTTTAATCACTGTTTCCTTGAGCACTGTCTCTGTAGAATGGTTATCTACCTTGTTTAATATCTTCATTTTTCGCTTCAGAAGTCTTGGAAGGTTGGCAGTAGTGCACAGTCCTGGAAATATAGTTTGATAATAGACACAGTTTTAGTTGCAAGCTCTGAAGTAGAGAAAAGGAATCACAAGAAGTAATTTCCATAAAAGGCATCCTGGGAAATTATTTTAAGTATTTTGAAAACTGAGACTTTGACTGTATACTTGCTATTTTTCCTTCCTCCTTCTTCCTTCTGAAACATCTAAAGCAATTCTGCCAATCTTCTGCTGTTCCAGTTCTGCATAGTTACATAATGAATTAAGAGCAAGAATATGCATTGATGTTCAATAGTAAAATTTCATTTGTTTGAAAATACAGGGTTTCTGGTTTTGATGCAGACATCACATCCTCAGTGTTGACAAATATTGTTGATGTCAACACTGGCATGGATTGTTAATAAAAACCACTCTTTAACCTCTTTTTCTGTCTTCTGGTGCTTTCATATACGTATTTGCAGTCATGTTTCATTTAGATCCATATGAATGTTTTTGTAACAAGTATTGATGTAATCACTGCCAGTCTGATAACTGGAGCCTTCTAGACAATATGTGCAACAACAGACCTTATATTGGATTTATGAAAAATCTTCCAGTACTTCAGACCAAGACCAGGCTTGCTGACAGTGTTCCAGTATCGCAGTAAAATCTTTGCTTTGTGAAGAAAGCATTTGACTCCTTTTAGCTATATGGGTTATATTGTTGATTATCCATGTCTGTGTAAAGAATGGTGAGCAGAAATTGGTATAAGATTTTAATCCATGTAAGAACTTACTGTGTCTGTGTTTTGGAATTAGCAATTTTAAAAGAATGTTGGAAAATTGATTACAGATTTAAAGGGAACATAAATTATTTGAAGACTAAGAAAATACAGTGGATTTAGAAACTTGGAACTCTCATCAGTTAAGCCTGTCATGAGAGATTGAGGTAACTTGACTGCTGTGCATATAAATTACTTCAAAGGAAGAAAATAGATATATTAAAAAAGAGGTTTTTAGTTCAACTGGAGAGAAGATGAGTAATCAGTGACTGGAAATTGAGCTGAGGCAGAAGTTCTTAATGGAAGGGGGGGATAGGAAGGAATGAGTTGATTTAGCATTGGAGTTAAGTGTCGGAGGTAGGTGGTGGACTCTCAGTCCAGTGGTATCATCATATCAAGGCTAGATGGCTCTCTGGAAAATATTAGAGTTATTAGGCCTTGTACAAGGATGGAAGTGATGTTTAATGACCTGTGCAGCTGGTCTGACAATGAGCTTAAGGTCTTTCGGGTCTAATGTCCTGTGTAGGTTGAATTTCTGTCCTTTGCATGGCCTCTTCAGTCTGTAAAATGTAACTTGCAGTATCTGTGTCTGATGTCTGCTGAAAGGAGATATTCATTATTGGCTTGGCTCTTTTGACTTTACCACTCTTGAACGTACACTGTCTAGAGATACTCAAAAGAACAGATTTTTATGTGTAGAAGTGTAAGTTTGATTTGCATTATGTTCTTAAGATTCTTAACAAAAGTACACATCTGTCATTCTTACGTGTCCATGCGTATGTACTCGTGTGTGCACTTATGCATACGCACACGTGTACAAAACAGCTCTTTTTTCTTTTAGGACAAACCTGAGATTTGCTTTATGAAAGGTGCTTATGAACAAGTCATTAGATACTGTACATCGTATAACTGTAAGGGACAGAGCCTACCCCTGGTGCAGCAACAGAGAGAGCAATATCAGCAGGAGAAGATGTCTATGGGTTCTGCAGGACTTAGAGGTAAAGCTGTTTCAGACTTTCAAAATAACAATTTTATTTAAATGGCACTGCTTGTTGTTTAAAAAAAAAACCCCTAAACCAACAACAACAAACAAGAGCAACCCAAAGCACTATCTTCTTTTTGGTTGGTTGGTTGGTTGGGGTTTTTTTGTTCAGTTTTTGTTTCGATTTTAGGCCTGTATAATAGCATGATTAAACTGCAGAGGGTGAGAAAGGGCACTGTTGCTTCCTGTCATCTCTTACCATATTATAGATGCCTGTGGGTTTTTTTTTTTTAATGTGAATATGTTTATTTGTCCATTGCTTTGGCTCCTGCCACCTTCATGAGTTAGGCTAGCACAACTGATTGCAGGTCAGGAGATGCCATTAGAATATCCTTCTGCGTTAACAAGCTGTGTAGAATTTTAGATAAAGTATTTTTCACAAGATGATTGACAGGAATTGATTGTGGGCCAGGGTTGTACACGACTGACTTTCTTTGGCCTCTGTAAAGAGATCTCTAGGCTGTTAAGTCCATGCACAGCCTTTTGATTTTTCTTTTACTATTTTTTTTAAAGGGAGGGTTACTCTGTGGCTCAGGAAATTCCTAAGATACAAATTATTAGAATCTGACTGGATATGCTAGGAGTGGTATTTTTTGCTGCTTTATTTGAACAGTCATTCGTTCTGTCTGTCAAACAAAAAAATCAAGGGTAGTGTTTTGAAAAAAGCAAACTTGCTTTTTCCTTACAACTCTCATGGCATTTAAATATATTTGAATTAAGAATCCTACTTTAAAAGACATTCCAGAAAATATTCAGCATGTACTCAATGAAATCTGCCTCTCAAAAGGTAAAAAAACCCCACCAAAGCAGAAAATAAGTACGTAACTGATCCTCCCTTTCATCCTCTTGCATAATAGAAATGCACAGAGAAATCACAAAGCTAGATGTGGTTCTCTTCCCACACAGTCAAAACATAAACACTTTCAGATGAGAATAAATAGGAGAGTTATCTTTAAAACCTGACTGTTTGGTAAGAAATTCTTTAGAAGACAAGAGTGTACGTAAGTAGGCTATTGTGAATGCTCAGCATTGCTACTACCAAGGTTTAAAAAAAGGAAAATATCAATTCCAGCCCTTTGCTTTATGCTGGTCTGTTAGTTTGAAACAGTTGTTTTAAATGCTGATGTAAACATTTCAAATTTCAAATCTTAACATTTTTATTTCTTTGTCTTCTTAAAGTTCTAGCCTTAGCTTCTGGTCCTGAGTTAGGACAGCTGACTTTTTTGGGGCTTGTGGGAATAATTGATCCTCCACGGACTGGTGTAAAAGAAGCTGTTACTACACTCATCACCTCAGGAGTTGCAATAAAAATGGTTACTGGAGATTCACAGGAAACCGCAGTTGCCATTGGTATGAATAGTTCACTTCCTTTCATATTTTCTTGTTTTCTGCTTAGCTAATTGTTAGGAAGTGTGTGTATTAAGTCTTTAATGTTTGTGAGTTCTGTATTTTGAGTTACCATATGGCACAGTGGAACTAGCAGGAAAAAAGACCCAAAAAACACAGGACCCTAGCCTGAAGTGATACATGAGTTTCAGCTTGAACAGTAGTTTTTCTGATTTGGTTAATATATGACTTTGGCTGTTTGAAACTGTTTTTTTTTGTGGTGTTTTCTTATTATAAATGCTTGATTTCTGATTCTTATTGTTACATCACCACCACTACCACCCTCCCTACCCTCAGCTTTGGATGCCTGTCTCTGACAAGAGGGATAAACTAAAAGAGCCAGTGACAAGCAGTGATGGTGTGTGGCACTTCAGTGCTGTCCAGTACAGTTTTGTCCATACAACTAAGTTTGAAACTTAAGTATTATTAATAAATATTTAAACAAACTACTTAACTTCTCTTTACAATATAATACATTAAAGAACAAGCACTTTAGCTGGAATATGAATTCTTTACAAATAGGTTGATGAACAGTTGAATGTGCACATGAAGAGTATACCCCCAAAATCAGAGTGTTTTATCAGAGTTTTTTTTTTCCTTGTCTCCCTCATGTTATTTTTCATTTTCTGTCCTGTTCTTTTTGAACTATAAATTCTTTGAGAGGACTGAACTCCTCTATTTGTTTATATGACACCTGACAGAATCAACTACAGACCTTTAGACCTAAAAAGACTAAGCAAATAAATATCTGATTAGGATAGACTTTGTTGTATGTTGTTATTACTCAAGAGTTCAGATAATTTACTCCAGCATGCTGAATCAATAATGTAGTAAGATGTTCTGCTCCAGGTATTTCAAATCTGAAATGCTGCGGGAAATACTAGGATTAAAAAATATAATTGGGTACTAGATGTCTTAAAAGGGTAAATTATTATAATAAGGTTTTTTTATTACTTTTTTACAGCTAGTCGACTAGGATTGTATTCCAAAAATTCACAGGCAATCTCTGGAGAAGAGATAGATGATTTGGATATTCAGCAGCTTTCTCAAATAACACCAAAGGTTTGTTTTGATATACTACTTTCTGAAATGTGTTAAAGGATATTTTTACATATTGAGAAACGCTTTTTTTCTGTGGCAAGCTAAAATGTAATTTCTGAGTTACAAATAATATTGTTCTAATAAGTATCATATCTGACATATGACCAATATGAAAATCTATTTCTTTCAACTTACACTGTTATCTTTTTAGGGAGTTTATTACTTTTGTGTCTTTTAATGATTCAGTTTGTTTTTATCTTTAACTTTCATTTTGCCACCTCTCAGTGAACATCACCTTTTTGTATTATTAGGCCATTTTATTTCTGAGCAACTCAGTTCATTTATGTAATCCTGGAGTCTGCATGTTCTGACAGTCCATTGTTTTGTAATTCATAAGAGGACTTGTCTGTGTTTTTAATGATTTTAATCGATTTGAGGTCACTGGTTGGGAATTTTGAAAGGGTCTATTTATTAAGTTACTGCTTAATACTTTTTAGTTATTAAATAACTAAATGGATTAACCAATGTCAAAGCTGTAAATGTGAAGGCATAATCAAATGCAATAGAGGTTCAGGTTTAGCTATGTTGCAAAATTCGTGCATCAAAATTCTACTCTTTTTGCCAAGGACTGCAGAATTAGACTGCAGCATGCTTGTGCCTGGTGTAAGCAAGCCAAAAGCCAATATTTGCAATCAAGAAATGTGCATGTCAGCTTTCTGTCTCTTCTTAGTGACTTGCAGAAACTGAGAAAAAGAAAGAATTGTGTGGCAAATAGAAATTTTTGGTTTATTTGGTAGTACTTGTTTAAGGGCTGTCCACATTAAATAACTGAAATAGCTACAAATTTACTTACATGTGTTTGACCTGAGACCCAATTGCTTTTCTAGGTGTTTGCCTAAAATCTTATTAGGAATTAATTAAAAGCACCATTAAGATTGATAGTTGTATACAGTCTAAAGTGATTGTTGAGAAATCTAGCTTTTTGTCAGGCTTCTCGAAAAGGAAAAATGCCAACTATATGGAGATTATGCAGAACTAAATTCCATGTGCTCAAATTTCAGTTTACAGAGAAGTCCAGAGACCAAGAAAAATCTGAAAATTGGTCCTTCCAAGTCAGAATTTTTAAGTAGCTGTAAAAATTCAACTGTAATTAATATGCTACATAAACTAGTGAAATGGAAATATCCTGAGTAACCTGCCGCTTGTGCTGACAAGGGAAAAGGATGTTGATTGTAGAGTTAGCATTTCAATTGCCTGCATGAATTTAGTCAGGAAGGCCAGCAGCAAGCCATTATACCTCAGTTGCTTCATTATTTTAGAAGGCTTTTAAATTGCACATTCTATCTTGAAATAAGTAGCACTAACTTCGTTTACCAGAACACACTTAGAATCTTCTCTGAAATTAATGATTTCACTCAATTAAAAACACAGCTCACTGGTGCTTCAGCTTCAGAGCTAACAAGAATACAGTTGGCCTTTGATTGTATTTTTTAACCTCTACCTTAATAGAATTCAATGCAATTCTTCACATTTCTGAAATTTTCACCACTACTTCATTATTCTTTTAATAGGTTGCAGTATTCTACAGAGCCAGTCCCCGGCATAAATTGAAAATTATAAAGGTATGTCTTAGAGGGGCTCAAATGCTGGATTGTTGCTATGGGTATTGCCTGTGCTGCCTTTACTTAAACTATAACGTGCTACAGTGTGTCGAGATGAAATCAGAAATGCATCTGATTTGGCAGTGAAGTGTACTTGAAAATATTACCTAGAAAAATGCCTAGTGCCCACAGGGAATAGGTAGGTAACATTGTGCTTTCTTCTATGTAGGGAGCTGGGGATTGATTGAGATTCTGTGTCACGTTGCAGTTGAATTGACTAGGAACTTTAAAGAACCATATTTCTGATGCTTGTCAGGAGAGATAAAAGGGAATGAATTTAAGCCATTTCTGTGGCAATGCCTCCATTCAGAAGTTAACAAAAGAAGGTAGCAAAGAGGGACATACTGAGTGTAAGAATTGGAACAATCAGAAAAGTAACAATAAGAAGTCAAAACGCTGAGACCATAGGGATGCATGCTTACAAGAAGGTTGATAATGGTAATATGTAAATACTATATCTTCTATCTTTCTCTAGAGTTTTTTTCTTTCCCCTAAATACAAATTTTATATACCCTAGTTTTAAAATTTAGGCTGTCTGAATATACCAACTGAAGTTTAACCTAAAATCTTGTATAAAAATTATTTAGAACAGAACCAGCTGCTTTTTTCTTTACGACATTACAATGCAATTATAAGAAATGGGGGAGGGGGAGCAATGACGCAAACCTTGTATCTAGAATAATTTTATAGGATGGGTTATTTCAATCCCTGATTTAAGTTCTTTTCCCTTTCTTTAGTCCCTGCAAAATAATGGTGCCGTAGTAGCTATGACAGGAGATGGAGTGAATGATGCTGTTGCTCTGAAGGCTGCAGATATTGGTGTAGCAATGGGACAAACTGGAACAGATGTTTGTAAAGAGGCAGCAGATATGATCCTCGTGGATGATGATTTTCAGACAATAATGTAGGTGGCCTTTATGTACATATCTTGTACTATATAGCTTTAATGAGGTGTTGCCTGGGTTACAACCAATAGAAGTTTCCCTGAACTTGTACGTGTGGCAGCTGTGAGTATTCTGCTCAGTCAGGAGTATTAGCATGTTTGGAAACATAACTGAGGTGAAATTGTGAGTCTATTAGCGGTTAGTAGATTTCATTCAATTTCTTACTTCACAAGTATAAAACTAATGAAAAAATGACTGAGGTTTCCACTCAAGATTTAAAAAATTTACGTAGTTCTCCATTTGTTTTCAACTCTTAAATGTGATGGTTTCAGAAAAGGAGTAAAATATAAACTATTTAAATATCACAGGTGAAAATAGGTTATTAACTTCTGGTAACCAGCTGTTTGTACTTGTTCAGTTTTTTGGTTGGTGTATTTCAAAAAGAGCTTAGCTAAACTTATCCTATTTTGACTTTAATTCATCTGACTTTTGAAGGTAGTGATTGTTGACAGAGCTGAACTGCTGTCTGGCGAAATAGCCTTCATTTTGAAATTATGCATCAATGTCAGAACACTTCAGTTCCAAAGTATGACACTTAACCCTTGGGAAGAAGTGAAATGAAGAAGTACAGTATAAGAAAATGTACCTATGTAGCAGTATGTCAGAGGATGATCTGAGGTTGTCACACTAATTCAGCCAACAGAAATGTGCTGTTATGCAAAAACATAACAGAGAAGGGAGTCATTTTAACATAGTCAAAAGAGTACATAGGAAGGACATCTGTAGTAAGTACTTTACATGGGCTTGGTGAGGTTTTTTGCTGGAATGCTTTATCCCATTTTGCTCACTTCATCAGGAGAGTTCTCAATGGGAGAGAGAGAAGAGTGGTGAATGCTAAGGAAAAAAATAAGTATGAACTTCAATAGTTTTACATCTTTTCCCCACCCTTTAAATTTTTTGTTTTAAGCTACAGAAGGAATGCTGTTAAATTATTGGGGGAATGGAAGAAAAAAATCAGTTTTATATGCAGCAAAGTAGGCTTGATTTGGCCATCACTGCAGTAACTGTGATAATGTGATAGGCAAGTTGTGACAAATGCTAGGGGTTGTGAAGATGGTCTGTACATATATCATTCTGTTACAGGAAGAATACATGGTCCTCTAAAGTCATGCTGTATTTCAGTGTTTTTCAAAAGAGTCTGTGTGTGGGGTTTGTTGGCTTTTTGCTTTTTGTGTTTTTTTTTTTTTTTTTTTTTTTTATTATCTGACTTGAATCAGAAGCTCTTATTACGAATGGTGGTGAATTTTGGAGATTTTACTAATAACATTTCATTTTGAAAGTTAAGCACCTTGAAAAATAACTTGTGATTATTCACAATGACAGAATAGTTTGGGTTCTTATAGTCAACTTGAAAAGCAATGACTGCTAAAGTTAAAAGAACCTCAACTCCATTTGTTTCTTGCTATTTTTATTGCTGCTTATATTAATGGCTTTTTTGGTTTGTTTTAAGCTTTTCTTGGCAGTAGATTCATTTGTCTAGTAATGTAATCTTTGTTTTTAATTGCAGGTCTGCAATTGAAGAGGGTAAAGGAATTTATAATAACATAAAAAATTTTGTTAGATTTCAACTGAGCACGTAAGTTTGAAAAGCCATCGGTATCAGAAGTTTCTTGGGAATGAATCAAAGCATGAAGCAGATGCATAAATTCATGTTAATACTATCAATTTCAAGTAGGATGCTGATACGCTATGTTTTTGAGTTTTCAGTATTTTGTGTTTGGTGGCTTGTTTCATTTTTAAAGATCCAGAAGATAGTGCAATAAACAGACATGTAACTTTGTCACGGTTCTTGCTGTTAAGATGTGTAAAGTCAGTTACTGAAAGGATAGAGAGAAACAGCATGGCTGCCTTTGGGTTCCTGTTTAAATGAGAAGCCTGTAGTCAGTCCCTCCCTAACCAGAACATGTATTCAAATGGAGGAAACCAGGGCATCAGGAGGTTAGTTTTTCTGAAATCCATGTACTGGTTTGTGGAATGGGCTAGCTATATGAAGCTGACTTCTTTTTCTTGCATATCAGGATTCATGTGCTAGCTATATAATGTGTATGTAAGACAAAAAGACAAGAGTTTATTAAGCCTTAGTTTCAAAATTTTTGTGCGTTTATCTTACTGGATCTGGATTCAGGGACATGGTTTTTCTCTTCATCATGTCGTTCATGTAGTTTTTTGAAGCCTTTATGACATTTCAGAGTGGTCTGAAACTTGCAGAAGTTAAAAAAAAAAACCAACCAAACCTGAAACCTCAAATAAAACAAACCCAAAAAAGCCCCACAAAAACCCCAACCCACAAACAACAAATACCATCCGACCCCCTATAAAGAAAACAACGAAAAAACTCTCAACAAAAGCTCCCAACACAACAAAACCCAGAAAAGACCAACTTGTTTACTTGCATAAACATAGTAAGAAGTGGCATATACTTTCAGTCTTACCAAGTGTCCTGTCTAGTCTTACCAAGACTAGACTAGAAATCTGCTGCTGAAAAATAACTAAGTGTAGATGTTCTAGGAAAGTGTGCTTGCCTGTTAGCTCTGGGAATGGTAGCCTCAGGTTTTTGATGCATCAATTACCCTTTGGTTCTCCTCTTTGCAGGGAGAGCATAATAGGGTTCAGTACAGTGCTAAATTTGGAATTATTGTAAGCCATGCTCTCTTCTTGGTTATGAAATCACTTAATCTTGCACTGAGAGCAATTAATGCATACTTGTTTACAGAGGTTTCTAATGCCGAGCTTGCAGCCAGCTAATCTGTTTTTCAGTCTTTGGCCTGGCCTTCTCATCTTGCTAGTAATGAGGAGTGGTTGTAGGTATTTTTAGGGAGCTTGAGTAGTACCTTGCCTTGACTGACCAGGCAAACCAGTGACAGGTGCACAGCGTGAGTTTGTTTACATCAGAAGTGGAAAAGCAGTTTGTTTTTCAAAACCATAGTTAGAAGTTCTTGGCACAAGAAAAGTACAGGACCCAGTTCCCCTTAAAAAAATCAATTAGGTGATGGTGAGTGATTCTGAAATGTTACCTAAAAGTTTGGGAGGTTTTTAAATGCAAATTTGCTGCTTTTTTATTGCCAAAAAAATGCCGTTTTATATATGGACTCTGTCAGAATGAGTATTCTAAAGGATTTCATGCTCTACCTTTAAAGTTCGACTTAACGTCAGTCATGATTCACACTGTCAAAATCTGTATCTACTCTTAAACAGTTGAAGTGTTGATTACAAAGCAGTTATCAGTGGATCTTCAGAAATGTTCCATGCTGACAGTTGTAAAAATGGATTCTTTCAACAGGAGTATAGCAGCACTGACTTTAATCTCACTGGCTACATTAATGAACTTTCCTAATCCTCTCAATGCCATGCAGATCTTATGGATCAATATTATTATGGATGGACCTCCAGCTCAAAGGTAAATAATTACTTTTAACTCCATTAGGTTCTGTAGTTCTTTTATTTCAACAAGGAAGATGTTTGCTCCTAAAGGAAAATATATACATATATACTTCAGTGAAATGTTTCTGAAATAGTAAACTTTCTCTGTGAATTTCAATGTTAGCAGTATGGTTCTGTGTTAATTCTGTTTAAATGGTATGGGGGCAGCAAGGATACCTAAAGATCATGGATATGCCCATGAAACTTGCATGCAGGGTTCTGCCTTCCCTCTGGGTTCTTCCTCTGACCCTCTTCACTGCAAGTAGATGGTGGAGGGAGAGATGGTGAGGGGCTAGCATTAAATCCTCGTTTTTCCAGCTCAGGAAATGTAATCCTTAAGTTAGAAGCAGTGAATTACTTTTATGATGATAAAAATGTAAGATGTTCTTTTAATTGTAAGCCTTGGGGTGGAGCCTGTGGATAAAGACATTATTCGAAAACCTCCAAGAAATCTGAAGGACAGCATTCTGACCAAAAACCTGATTGTTAAAATACTGGTTTCATCAATAATTATTGTCTGTGGAACGCTGTTCGTCTTCTGGAGAGAGGTATGACGAAAGTGCAAAACTTAGAGCAGTAACAACCTAATTTAAAAGAAACCCTTTTTATACCAGCAGTTCAGAATTTATATACATATAATTTATTATATAATATATAACATATAATATATACATATATACACACACACGCACACACACATATATATATATAAAATAACAGAATTAATATACCAGGAGTTCAGAATTAATATGAACTTAGTTGTGACTTTTGGCCATGCTTATTTAATACTAGCAGAGTAGAGAGGAAGATTTTCAAAATAGTTGTTGAAATGAGAAATACAGTTTTATTCCCCAATCTCTATTTTAACATAGACTTTTCCAGGTTCCAAATCTACTTTGGAAACTTTGCCCATAGAAAGTAATTATGCGAATCTTCTAGCCAGATTATTTTGAAACAGCCATTTGACTTTGTTTTCTCAGTAGAGAAAAATGTTGTTTGAACATTTGGTAGTGCATTATAGAATTCCTCCTATTCCATATGCTTGCATAAATCTTGATCAGGAGGCTTCATTTAATCATAGCTTGGAATTACAAATTTTTATAAGTTATAGGTGTGTAATATTTGCTGTATGATTTAATAAATCAGCTTGGGGCAAACAAGTTACTTTTGCTTTCATTTCCTAGCTAGTAAAACTTATTGTACAAGTATTGTAATAATTTTGTTTAATTGGCTTTGTTTAATTGTGGAGGGTTTAAAGCATGCTAAAGCCATTTCATTTTCTTTTGTTGGCAGTTAAGAGACAATGTAATAACACCTCGAGATACAACAATGACTTTCACCTGTTTTGTATTTTTTGATATGTTCAATGCTTTGAGTTCTAGATCTCAGGTAAGTGATTTCTGTTGTCCATTTACGTGGTATTAACACAACAATCAGAGTTTTCTTGGAGGGAAGATCTTGCTGTGTTTGTCTCAAGCGTTTTCCTGCAGATTCACTTCACGTCTGCTGTTAATCACTTCACGTCTGCTGTTAAGCTCAGAGTTTCATGTATTTACTAGGTAGGATTTCTTAAATTACAGATAAGTTACATTACTTAATTTGTTTACATGGTGGTGTCCTGACAAAAGCAAGAAATTTGTTATAAGAGCTGAAGTGTGATGGTCCTTTGTGTTGCTGTGTACACTTGGTTGGTTTTTTCTCTTCCTGGAAATTCTGCCAGTTCTGCAGCCTTACCAGGATGTGAAATTTCTTGAAGGCCTTAGCTTTTATATTTTGTAATCCTACAAAATTCCTATTTTGTAACCCATAGTCCAAGGAAAATTTCTGCAACTGTTCTATATTTTTTTATCTGTGTATATTTTTTTGTTTTAAGGAAACAAGTCTGAAATTTTCTGATAGTATACATTACTACATTTACTCTCATTTGCAGTCTATTTTCTGATATGGAATAGTGTAGGGGTAGCCTTTTTTCTGATGACCTGTACTTGTGGAAAAGTGAGCTCAATATGCAATGTACATTTTTCTAAAAGTCTGGATGAAAAGAAATTGTTGTTTCTTGTCTAGATAATTAAGATTACATGTACAGTGTAACATATTACTTTTTTTTACAGACAAAATCTGTGTTTGAGATTGGACTTTGCAGTAACAAAATGTTCTGCTATGCTGTCCTCGGATCTATAATGGGGCAATTATTGGTCATTTACTTTCCTCCACTTCAGAAGGTTTTCCAAACAGAGAGCCTGAGTGTCTTGGGTAAGAACAGTTCCCTTTTCAAAACTGAGCATTAAGGATTAATTTATAAATGTGGTGGTTCTGTAAGAACACTTTGTGGCTGTTTGCATACAAGAATAATACAAAGCCTGCTGATACTTTTTGTTTTGTGGGTGGGGTTTTTTGGGGGTTTTGTTTGTTTCATTGGTTTGGTTTTTGTTTCTTTAAATCCTTTTAGATGCTTTCCTTGGGAACCATGATTTAAATGCATATGGTACACAACTGATCTGTGTGTTCTTAAATTTTTAGGTGCTTGTTTATTTGGGGGTTTTTAATATAAACTTTGTTGTAGGCAAAATTACTGACTTTGTAGGTTTTTGAGCACTACTAATTTAGCTGTTTTGCGAGTCTTTCTCTAAATATAAACACCTTATTTAGAAATCTTGATCCTTTAATATAGATTGCATTGTCGTAGGGTAAATAAACACAAGGATTTAAAAAAGCTATAGATACATAATGCTGTTGGCCTCATTAAGACTTATGTTTATTACTTTTGCTGTTTTCTGGAGTTGAATGATTGTAATGAAACACATGTATTTATTGTAGCATAATTTCTGATTATATTAATATTATTTTTTCAGAATTAAGTTAATTATGTTACTGAAAATAAAATTATGAAATACTTTAAAAGCTTTTAATATCTTGCCTGTGCTTATGGTTTGTGCATAAACTATGCATGTTAATCTTCTGGTTCTGCAAAAAATTGAATTTTGCTTCATTTCTCCTGAATTTTCCCAGTGACTGGGAGAAAATTTGAAAGTCTTGTAAGTCTTGTTCTTTTGTAAGTCTCCCCTCAGCCTTAAATAGCAATTTTAAAGAAGGCTAATTATGTCTTCCAGATTTACTGTTTCTTCTGGGACTCACTTCCTCTGTGTGCATAGTGACTGAGCTAATAAAGAAGTTTGAAAGAAGCAAGGAAAAGATCCAGAAACGTGGAAGTTCTTCTTCATCAACTTCGTCTTTTCTTGATGTATGATGCATATTGCATTCTTGTGTTTGCAAACTTAGCGATTGCTGTCTAAAGATGTTGGAGAAAGCAAAACAATATCTGGAGGATAAAGAAATCCTGAGGGCTTTTGACAAGTCCTTTGTTTCACTGGCTAATGACGAACTTCATGTTTCAAGACTGTTTAGAATTTAACTTCCAGCTGTGGAAGTAACAAATGAAATTATGCAACTTTGGTAACATTTTTCCTCAAACATAAATTTACTTTTAAGATTGAATGATACTGTGGGGGGGAGGGGGCAGGGATTAATTTAAAGAAAGATCTAAGCCCAAGTCCCATTTTCTGCACTTAAAAGATATAACTGTGTAAAATCCTTCTCTTAGATATAAATATTTTAGTTTGTTTTTATTTAAAGCATTGTACTATTCTACTTTTATGGTGGTGGGACTTTGCTACTAATACAAGGATAAAAATATTTCAGAGGCATTCCACTGGGTTTAGAGTCTGTCACAAGAGTGCCATATTCTAGCTACTGTATTTATTTACTTTATCCTGCAATGTGTAAGCGGCTCAAGTACCTTGTGCTACATTTTTTTTGTATCCCAAGTTTGGTTTTTTTTGCACAGGATGTGACCGCTGTCGGATCACTGTTTTTCTTTTCTTTTTCTGTGATTGAAAAGCCTATACTGCAATTTGAAGTAAATGTTTGCTTTTCTTATGTGTGTGTCGTCTCTTTGTTTTAAAAGAAATTGGCATTTACACCAAATGAATGAGCTTCTTTTGATATAATTGTAGATGCAGGCTTTGTTTTGTGTCTTGTTCCATATTTACTTTAGCTTATGACTCTTAGATCACTTGAGTGATTATAAAAGTAGTTACGGAAATTACTTGTAATGTACTGAATTAGAAAATTAATGCAATAATCCTCACCGGGCAAGAAAATCCCATCCCTCTCTTAAAGAAGCTTCATTTTCCTTCTTTCCTTCTTCCCTCCTTCTTGTTCATAAAAAAAACCTTTTTACTGGTAGGGTAGCTTTGAATTTTAACCCACAGAATTACTTTTGGAGCTAGAAAAGCATTATAATAGATTTGTTTTGATATGTTAAAAGTATTTTTAATATAATTCAGTTTCTGGATACTCTAATATTCACTAATTGGAAATAGTGTTTTTCATCAAAATAGTCTTGCCCCGTTGTCATCAGTGTCATCTCATCAGAGAAAGTTGCACCAGGGGAGGTTTAGGTTGGACCTTTCAGGAAATGCAAGGAGCTATCACCTAAAGAATCTTGAAAAGAGGATGTCTTAAGATCTCTGGGGGCAGTGAAAGACACGGTGGTATCTCTTTCACTTGTAAACTTGTGCATCTTTCCTCACTGTAGCCTGAAAATGTGGCAGTGGCATTGGCTCTGGCCCATGCTGTCACCATGGTTATCCTGTCATTTGAGGAGGAATTGTCATGAACAGACGCTGGGATATTTCTGCACTTGCCATTGTGACTTGCCACACATGCTATGCTCGAAAGTGCAGTATGAATTTCTCTGCTAATGTTACTGGAATTATTTTCTTCTTTTTGCCTGTGGGATTCCTAGACTTTGCCAGGAAATGGGGCTGCAGACAGGGCCTGGGTGCGTGTTGAGTCTGCTTTATACATGCTGTTCATCCATGGCTCTCCCTGACCCTTAAGATGCTTGTAGTACCTGGACTACCAATGTGCTGGAGATGTGATTGTGTAGAGACAAGGATCCTGCAGCATTTGGCCCTCATCTCTTGCTGGGGTTCTAACCACTGAGCTGGGAGGGCCTGAACAACATAACCTCTTACAGAAATGCTTTCGTGTCTTCAGTAAAAGTTTCTTTCTTACAGCATTTCTGCCTTTCAGAAATTGGACAAATTTGACAGTTGTTGAACAATTACTGTCTTTGGCAAGTGGGGCTGTAGCAGTTCAATATTGTAGTGTGTTCAGTATTTCAATACAATTTCAGAACACTTCATTAATAAAATCCTTAGTATTCATTCATGAAGACAGACAGTAAAAGCTGACAGTGCATGCTGATGAAGAATCTCGAACAAACTTTGATTTTGAGAAGGGACGGCAACTACACTGTTCACACAGTAAGTCTTAACTTGTGGTTGATATTCTTCCATGGGATTTGACTGCTTTGCGCTCTGCTCTTGCAGTCCCAGAAATCTAGCTAAGTACTGATAAGTACAGATGAATGCTAAATTGTCATCTTAGCTTGGAAGTGTCATTGCCAAATCTTTAAACAAATGTTACCAAGTGCCCCTTTCCCAGCACAAGTCCCACTTTCTGTGTAAGGTATGTCAGTCTAGACTAGAAATAATATTTCTGTCTCTTAAGGACAATTTTGCCTTATTGCAGGGTGGACTAAACTGAATGTAGTTCACTTTAAATTTGCCAGAAGTTTTGGTTCTGTGTTTTCCAATGGAAGACAAGATACTAACAAGTCATAAATCTAGTTCAATGTCATTATATATAAAAAAATGCTTGGACTGAATGCCATTGCCATTATTTTGGGTCCTCTTGTGATTCATTACCAGCTTAAAGCAAGTTTGAGAGATTTTTCTCCAGAGCAGTTCAATCAATAGTGGGAACTTTCCACAAAAATCAAGAGGCATTTTTTATGAGGTGGAAATAAGCAACAACTGAGGAATTGCTTTTACTGAAGCATGGAATAAAGAATGTTTTGGTTTTAATAAATAAAGGCCCTTAATTTTTTAATTTTCCTACAAAGAAGATGGAAAACCTATAATAAGTCAAAAAGGAAAACTGTAACACTTTAAATTCTGCATGGTAACTCTAGAATCAGTAATTATTTTCTTCAGCCTACAGGACTGGGTTTTGCAATGAGGTGTGTCATTTCATCAGCAATAAAGAAAGGCTGAATTCTGCATTGACAACACATTTCCACTACAGTAATTCTTAATCATTGAGTCTGCATTCCCAAAAGTATTCTCAAAATGCCATGTGCTTATAGCAGTGTTTTTATCCCAAAGTGGAATATTTGACCTTATTCCAGTCTTCTGAATTATCTAATTGAAGATACGACTTCTTATCAAGTCTCAAGATTTTTTACAATCTCTAGCAGTTTTCTGATGTGGGATTCAGAGTAAATTAAGAACTCTCTTCTCACCAGCGCTAACAAAGTGAAATCAAACATGCCTGTATTTTTATATTTAAGACTTTTTTTACATGTGACTATTTCTGATGATTAAAAAATCTAGGGAATTACAAGCTTGGTAAAATCAAACATATGGCATTATAATGGAGAAGAGGTTGATTTGGATAAGGCTTTCAGTTTTAGTTAAGTAAAATCAGTAACTTTAACCCCTTTCAACTTTTAAATAAAAGTCATCTGATGGAAATGCAATGCTGTAGGCTGCTGTACATAGAAGCCTACAGAGAAATGGGTGGTGAAGTGCTGGCTTGTGGTGTGATTGGGTGTACGTGCCATCTGCTGGTAGTTCAGCAAGTAGCAGCTTTTGTACTGGAAAAAATGTTCCATCTTGCTAGGACACGCTGTACCTCAAAAGTAGTTTTCTCATTAATGTAACGTCTTATACATTATTCTTTTCTCATTGACTATATTTGGGCAGTATCAAGACTCAGCTGTACGGTATAGGAGATCTTTCCTCTAAGTCCCAAGATACGGTGAGTTACTTCCATGGGAAGAGAGGTGATAGGGAGCATAAGCAGGACTGAAAACTTGAGCACACAATGCAGCAATCAAGCTTGAATTCTGGTAAGTTATGGGCAAAACTGTGATGATTAGAAGTGGAAATCGTGATTTTCTTAAATGCAAGAAAAGGTATGTGCATTCTTGAAAAGAAAAAACCCGAATGTAACTATATTTTACATGGGGAAGACATTAGAAAACCAATAGTTTCCTAAGAAAAGCATTTATGTAAATTGACTAATTATGCTGGAAAGTTTGTTAATGTAAAGCATTGAGAAATACTGATGATGTAGGATTAAAAAAAAATTATAAATTGTTTTTCAGTATTACTGTGTTGATAGCAAGGGTTTGTCAAGTAATTAGTATACATAGGGGAAGTCAAAACAGGTCTGGTTTTCAGTATAGCTGTTGTAGAAAGAATATTAAGACTGACAACAGCTGGTTAATAGCAGAGGATTGTACACAATTACTGTGACAACTACTGAGAACTGGCAAACCTGTAGAAACTTGCTCCCATGTGACAGCTTCGTGTGTGCATGTAACTATTTCTTTAAACACATCACAGGGGGAAGGGGGAGAAATAAAATACGAAATTTCTCCCCCAGTATCAACAGAATCTGTAATACTGCAAGGACAACTTACTCAGTTGTCGCTGAGCAAAGCCACCTCTCCCTGCAAGTACAAGTACTCTACCAGTAAACACTGATTTTACAATATTTTTTAACTTGTCAATTTCCATTTTAATCTCAACTGTTAGACTGTGAGCACTGTGTTCTGCGAACGCAAACTTTAAAATTGTTTTTTTTATAAATGAAGTGTTCAGGGAGATGAGGCAGAGCCAACTATAAATGTTCAAGAAAATAATTCCTCTAAGGTAGTCCTGCTTTGAAATGCTGAACAACTTTGCTCTCATTTTCAATTAGACTGATACCTTTAAAAAAAAACAAAACACCACAACTTTTATACAGCATTTCTTTTATACAAATGTAAGTTACAAAAAGGTAAATAAAAAAAAATCCCCTGAAGCAAGATTTTTGGCAAAGATTGAATCAGGAACTTGTGTGAAAACAGTTGAGCAAATTCCAATACAGTCACATATTTTAATGTTACTTCTTTCATCAGCATGGCATTAGAAGTTACTCCAAGAATAATGCGTTCAGTCATCCACTTCCAGTGGTGCAAACCTATTAACATTGCATAAATGCCGAGTTTCTGGCACAGCACATCGGATGGCCGCCTTTTTCTTATTAGATGCTTTCCTCTTTTTGCAGGACTCTGATCTGGTCTTGGTCATCTTCTGAAAGAAGTCTGGAGATACCGTTGACTCTGCTGTATTTAACAAAACCAGATAAAGCTGAGCCATTTTTGGAGATGAAATAAACAGATTTTCCACTGAAGGTGCTGATTTAAGCTCTTGATACAGTCTGTGCACAAGGGTCCCAGTGTAAAGCCTGCTCAAAAGAAGGAGAGAATCTGCATTTAGAATTGCACCTCAACAGGACAGGTACAGAAACATGTTGCTTAAAGAAAAAACCATAAAAAAACCATACAGATCAACTCCTATGCTAAGAGTATTTTTCTTTGTAATTCCTTTAAAGAAGAGAGTTCTAATGTAGTACTGGCCAAAGGAGTTTGACAGAGAAAATGAAACATGTTAACACATCCATGGGGGCTTGTGTGGAAAGCAGATCTCTGGAACAACCTTACCTACTTAGGTCTGGCTCGGAGAGAGGAGTACCAAGCAGCTGGTTGAGATACAATCCCATCTGAAGACAGCACTGCCACTGGCAAAAACTGTGTGCAGCATCTAAATCGAAGTCATTATTTTGCAATTTCTTTTCCTTCCATTTTAGAAATTCGTTATATGCAACGCTGTCATCTTCAGCAGGTAGAACTGTGGGATCTAGGTTATAAATAAAAAATAACATGGAAATAAATGTTCTGCTGTGAACAGTACAAAAGGGAGAATCTTCTCCCTGGTCCTACCTGAAAGGTGGGTGTAGCCAGGTGCGGCGGTCTCTTCTCCCAGATAACAATCGATAGGGCAAGGAGAAATCACCTTTAAGTTGCACCAGGGGAGGTTTAGGTTGGACATCAGGAGGAATTTCTTCACAGAAAGGGAGATTAGACATTGGAATGGGCTGTCCAAGGAGGTGGTGGAGTCACCGTCCCTGGAGGTGTTTAAGGAAAGACTGGACATGGCACTCGGTGCCATGGTCTGGTTGACATGGTGGTGTTTGTTCAGTCATGGGTTGGACTCTCAGAGGTCTTTTCCAACCTAATTGTTTGTGTGACCAAATTCAAACAAGCTTTTCATCTCACTACAACCCACTTGGAAACCTTGTCAGTCTGGTTTCTATAAACCAGAACCTAAAGAAACTGTAGAACCCTGGCATGCATCGTCTTTGCCATCAAATGAAGGAATTCTGGAGGAAATATCCATAACCCTAGCAGGTATAAATAAAGCAATTTCTGTGATTATTTAATACTTTCAGATTTGCAATGCATAAGCAGAGAAAGTGTGCCTGGGCAACTCACCATTTTTAAGTAAAAATTGTTTTAGAAAAACTCCAGAGGAAAAAATACATTGGAATGCTTTAATAGTAGCTTTTTGATGCCTGAGTATGTTATTTTTTGTAACTTTTATATTTACTAAAGAAAGTACTTACAAATGCAAATTAAAGTTTTACAAGGTGGTAAAGTACTGTTTTACCTATATAAAATGTTAAATTGATGGTCAGCACTTTTTCTTTGTGCATATCAATGCAAAGAGTGTGACACCTCAGGATAGTGTAAATCAAGGCTAATTCCTCTAAATTTGGACAACTCACTATAAGTGTGGAAAAATGAATTATGGTCTGGATTTTTGTAGTAGCTGAACACCTAAAATTTTATTCCTTAGAGGACATACCTGGATTATCAGTCATCCTCTGCAGTTCTCCAGATACTATCGTTAGAAGCAGAGCCTTTAATTGGTTCATCTTAACTTTTGGTTCTGAACAACGTATCCAGTAACACGTTACAGCAATAGGAAGTTGTAAGTGACTTGGGATAGGTTCTAGGAAACTCATTTTCACTCCCAGAGTCTCCAGCAAAAGCATCTGACGGCATGACACAGACACCTGAAAATAGATTTAAAAATTGGAGGTAAGAGACTTGCTTTGTTGTGAGCAATTTCTAAAAGACAAGTAAGCTCCTGGTTAAACTAGTTAGCGCTTTAGGTTTTTGATATATAATTATTTAAGTTTCATAGATATTCTGAACAGGAAATATTTTTAAAATACTACTTAAAACTTTAAAAGCGACACAGTTAAACGTCAGGCAGAAAGATAAAAGTAACTAATGAGTAATTAATTCCTAGCATATGGTCCCTCTTTGCTGTGCCATTTAATTTCCAGAAAGGGGTGTTATGAACTTTGTCCATAACTTCATGCATGCAGAATTGCAGCAGACTGTTCAGCTGCAAGTTGAGTGCTTTGTAAACCTTGATTAGGATTGTTTTGCCTACTTGTAGGCAGACATCCCCATAGCAGAAGAGAAACTGAAGTCAGTTTTGCCTGGAGCACTTTAAATGCAGAACAACATTTCTTCTAACCTTTTGTTCAATTGAAAATTCCTATTTACTAGGGAAAATTGTTGTAGTAGAGAAGCTCAACTTAATTAAACAAACAGCACACACACCAAGGTTGAAATACGGTGTCATTAACGTCTCTTAACCTGAAACATGATTTTTCAAACTCTTAAGTGTTGCATATTGCTTAAAAGGCCTGTACCAATAACCTATGTAAAGTAACCTGAACTTTGGACCCACAGCTATCTGTAGCATTTAATGAGCGTACCAGTGATAGACTTGGTTCCTTTACAAAGTAGCCACCGGCAAGTGATAAAAACATTCAACACTGCCCACACACAGAGATGTGTTAACAGTCGATCTGAACACCAGAATGGATACAGCATGTGCCTTGAAAATGCAGAATTAAAATACACGGATTGTATATCTGGATGTTGCAGAAATTACTGCATACAAAACCTCAGTTATGCAACTTCGAGACTGGGAGATTACTTCCTATGGCAAGAGTTACAGTCTTAATCATTAGAATTTACATAGAAGTGCTACAATGGTGACTGGAACTAACCTAGTACAACTTTCCTGTGATTTTCAGGTGTTTTTCAGGTGCTGTTCTGCTCTGTCTGGCAAACAGCAGTGGTTCATGTTAGCAGGAGCATACTTGCTGCAGGTAAAACTGCTGGGCAGCTGCAACATTCACACGTGAAATAATGACTTCTAGTAAAAAGGCACGGGTCAGATTTTGTTTCAGAACACTGCTCTGAAACATTCCACAGCTGGATCACATACAAATTAGGTTTTGTAGTGTTAAAATCGGACTTTCCTAAACTACATGAAACTGAGTTCCTTCCCATAAAAGGCAAGTATTAGTGTAACAAAACACATAGGATGAAATAAGGGCTTCGAATGGAAAATACAGGGAGTATTCCATATACACACTACAACTTTGCATATAATTTGTCTTGGTACACGTGGAGGGGGGCAGGAAGGAAAGGAGATGAAGACAACCTGATGTAGCTTCTTAAATATCACAGGTACCTCTGTATTAAGTAGTTACTTACTGAGGCGGCTTAGTTCAGACATCACATTTAGCGGCCAGATGGCAAACGTGAGTCCCAAGTGTTTTTGTGCCACTCGTGAAACACTGTAAACTGTGATCTGTCATGACAACCATTTACCTCCATTAACTTGTCCAAAGGAAAACGATCATCACAAAAATCTGGGGGTAGGCTTGCTGCTTGAACGAATGTTTTTTTAAGTGTCTTTTGGCATCTGTCAAATTCACATACAATGGGCAGCTCGTTGGTCTGCTTACTCGGAGAAGAATCTTCAGTACTGTGAGATACTCCCAGAAGCAGTCCATAGATAACTCGTCGGATGGGCAAAGCTGTGCTATGAGCACTGGGTCTCTGCATGTTCTCCACCTGAACGCGGAGGAAGGTACTTCTAAGTATCAGGGCATTGATGACGAACGGGGCCAGCTTACCTTTTGCCAAAGCATCGAGTACCCACTGTGGTACGTCTGCTCTCCTGGCAGCCTCGCATTCATAGCTCCCATTCTGAAAGAAGTCCTCAAGATTCACGTCAGACGGAGCATAATCCTCCATTGAAGCGCACAGAAGCTCCCGTATTTCTTCCCTCTGGTGTTTCTTGAGGTATTTCAGCACGCTCTCGACGGCCTCGGCGGGCTCTGCGAACTGCGCCAGCCAGTTCAGCAGTCCCTGGAGGCGGAGGTGCCTCCCGCCCCTCCCCGCCGCGCAGCCCCCTGGCAGGCGCACCTTGCTGAAGAACGCCTCCAGCGCTCCCAGGCCGATGTAGTCGTTCCCGTTCATGACGGCGAAGAGCGGGAGCAGCGCCTTGCTCAGGCGCCCGAAGTGCCCGCAGAACCGGTCGGCGGAGAAGCAGCGCGCGGGCACGTAGCAGCCCTGCGGCCCGGCGGCGGCGCGCACGCCCTGCCACTGGAAGTGGGACAGCGGGCAGTACCCGCCCGCCAGGTCGAACACGAAGAAGTCGCTGTCGAGGGAGAGGACGGGGCAGCCCCAGCGGTTGGCCAGCCCGGCGATCTCGCGGTCGGCCTCGGCGAAGCACTGCACGAAGGGCACGCCGAGCCGGCCCAGCGCCTGCACGAAGGCCTCGCGGGTCA
>VZTG01006540.1:743422-905074 GCA_013397845.1 Melanocharis versteri
CGCCTGTCCCGGAGGGGTGAGGAACGGGGACCCCGCCCTCGCCCCTTGCTGTGGGGGTGTCTGGGCGCTAAGTTGTGTTGTGAGTCTTACACAGTCTTGTAACAAGGTAATAACATCCCCATGTTGTCCTGTAGGATCTCGGCTTCCCGAATGCGCGTCAGGGAGATAATAAATTTGATAGTCGAATACGTTTCACCCCGTTTTACCATCACCCTCAAGCTCTTTTGCTACCAGCACTAATAATAAAATTTAGTTATCATTTCCCTAGGAACAGCAAAAAACTGAGCTAAGTGAGATGACGTCACTTTAGCCTTGGGTAAGTTTATAAAGATGTTGCAGCAAATAATAATGGAGCCAGCGTTAAAAACTTAATCTTATTTTTTTCTTTCATGAAGGAAAAAGGAAGGAAAATCTCATCCTTTGAATTTTAAAAACATTTAAAGGAGCAGGCCAGTGAAGTCATCAGCAGGAAAAAAATCAAGGTAGTAAATACTAAAGATACTTAGAGCTTAAATATAAAGGCTTTGGAATTTGTGCTGCAGGGGGTGTAGGGTGTCAAATGTTAATGTAACACTATGGTTCTTAAGGAATAAAAAGAAAACCTGATAGAATTGGAAAATGGCCTCATTTGGCAAAGGAGGGATTATCTTGGAAGCAGAAAATGTTAGAGTATGTTAGCTGTTGCTAAAGAAACCTGAAGGTTAATCTTTCTTACAGAAGCTAAGAAAGGTCAGGGAAGAAGTTGAGATGGTTTGTGCTTAGCATGTGTAGGTGGAACTACTAAACACTAACCAGCAACTTTCCTTTAGTTTGCTGCACAGAAATGAAGATTTAACTCTAGCCAAGGAAGAAAATATTAAAAAAACCAGTGATCCAGACAATCTAATTGCATTAGTTTGGTTGGCATCATCAGGCTGCCTGGCTCTGGGATGGGACTTGGGAATGGTGGATGGGACAAAGGAAACTCTTTACCAGAGTTACTGGATAGGGTATACTGGCCCCTGCTTTCTAACACTCTTCAGCAGTAGATGCTAAAGCGTTTCACAAAGTTGCATGGTAATTATTACTATTATTATATAGGGAGGGCACCTGAAGCATAGAGAGTAAAAGGTGAGAGGCCTTATTAGAAATAAAGCACAGAAGTTAAACTCAGTGAGCTACTTGATCTTCAGCATGGTTTTGTGGTGTGAAGGATTGTCATACATTCCTAGGTCCAAATAAGTATGAAAATTTGAGGGTGAGCTGTGTTAAGTGACTTCAGAAAGAAAAAAAAGGGTATAGATACTTCAGCAGTTTTTCTAAGTGCAGTTATTTCTAAAGGAATTTATGAAAGCATGCGTAAAACAGCAATTGGGAGAATAAAACAGTAAACGAAAATAATGGAAAGTTTCTCGAGTTGGCGATATAATATTTTATGGAGTTTGTCTTTCTGCTCTCCCCTCCTCCACACCTCAACATAAGCCATTTAGGCTCCTTCAGACAGATTTGGAGTTACAGAGAAATAATTTTCTAGCTGACATTCTTTCCTTAGCATTTGCATATTCAGATTTTTGTCAGTGTTGCTGAAAGAGAATAAAGAAACAGTTTTAGGAGTGCTTTAGTTTAAAAAACATGCAAGATTTGTATTAATAAGATGTTTGTAGTAATTAAAGTTTATCTGTGTTTCATAACATGGTGACAGTGCAATGTCAGGCTTTTTGGTACAGTGTGACAGCAGCTCAGCAGATGGGTATGAAAATAGGTTCTTGTGCCTGTACACACACAGACGCACACACACAGTTTGTTGTCAGAAGATACAAATCTGTATTCTTAATTTAGGCTCTGCCTTCATTTGGAAGAGAAGCCAGTGACTTGGAACCTAAAGTTGTACAGCTTTTAAAATTAGGCAGTTTGTCTTTGCTCTTCCAAAACCACCACCACCACCACAAAAATCCTGTTTATGTGTTTGCCTAGACGTTGAAATGGTGTGGTGAACAAGGCCGGTGTGGACCTGCTGCTCTGCCGTGCTGATGGATGGTAGCAATAGTAGCACTGATCTTGCAAGGCCTTTACTTGCTCCAAAGGATCTTCAAGGACAATCACGCACGTAGCATTACATAAAGACAAAGTAATGAAAGCAGTATTGTTTTATTGTGTGCAGTGAAACACCTACCCTTTTTCATTTGGAATGAGGAAGGTTGAGTAAACAAAGTTACTCTAAACTCATGTTGAGCTGTTGAAAACCATAGAAATGCTAGAGCTTGACCTTTGCAGTCCTTGTGTTTGCAGAATTAGGACCTCAATGAGATAAGAATTCCCAACCAAAGCTAACTTGTTGGGGAGGTGAGTCATGAAAGGACACAGTGAAGGAGAAATGAACTTTTGGGGGCGTTGGGTTTTATTGAAAGTCTTGTAGATTTTCTGTGAAACTAATTTGCAGAAGATACTAATAGTGAGTCACAGAGGAGTTGTGAGGGCAGCACTGGAACAGATGGTGAAATCTGAGGAGTCAGTGAAAGAGCAGAGAAAACAAGAGATGGGAGACAACTCAAACTATGGCTGGAGGTTATGCTTCAATATGTACAAAAATCTTGAAACTTGTGTCCTGAAATGCAGATATTTTTGGTGTCAGGTACTGTGGTGGTATAAAGACAGGTGGTGAGGAAGAGTTCCATATCTAGGGGAACTGTGCTATCAGTTCAGTGAATTAATTTAAGGTTGATTTAGAGGAAGACTGACTATGTCACATCCATATTATCTGGAGTTTGTTTATCAAGTCTGCTGCCCGCAGTTTAGCAGCTAATGATTCCACTTAATTTGTGTTTGCTGCAAGCTGGGTGCTGTAAACACTGCCAAAGAATTAAATGAGAAGTTTAATAAGAGTAATAGGTTGACAAATCAATATTTTTCTGTTTCAAGTGATTTCTGTGAACAGCCATGGAAGAATGAAAGGATTTGAAATCGACATCCTAGAGAAATTTGTGTAGCTTTTGTTGCATAGAGAAATGCTGAAATTTCAAGAAACTGCTAAGCATGTCACTGTCGCCAGATTTAATTCTGCTTGCTCAGATGCTGTGATTGCAAGAAGATACACTATTCAGAGGAACCTTGGCAATGGAAGCTTTGGAAGTGTGTATTTGGTTAATGACAGAAAAGCAAAACAAGGAGAAGAATTGTAAGTAAACCCTTCACATGCTTTAAATAAAAATGTTGGGAATGTATTTCTTGCATTGTAGATATTTTCTTTGTATTTGTGTCATCTCTTAATCCAGTGTTACATTGCAGCCTTAACTGTTTAGCTTCAGTGATGATGTAAGGTAGAAGCAGACTTTTTTTTTATGTCGTTTAATGACACTGGATGCCTTCAGGAATTGATTGTATGTTACTGTAAAGACTCAGGTTGTTGGAGGAGTCTTAAAAGAAACTGTACAATATTGATGATCTAATTTTTATAACTGAGTTGTCTAAATGAAACCTGAGAAGGAAGAGTTACAGAAATTCCAGTAAACACCTTTCTGTTTGCTATATACCTAACTGGTAGAAGGTTTGATTTTTTTTAATTGCCAGCAAATCTTGATTTTTAAAATTTTTTTTTAACCTGCCTGAATTTGGACAAGTGTCATCAGTTTTACTGATAAACCTTTTGGGATTCTGAAGCCACAATGACAGAAGAACATCTTCAGAGTGTTGACATGCCTGTATGTGGGTTTGATGTTGGGTTTGTGGCTGGACTTCCTGTTGTGTAGAACTGTGTTTGTCTACCTTGATACTTTCACCAAGTGAAATTTAACTATAAATATTTTTTTTTAATCCAAAAAAATTTGTAAGGCTCTTTGCCTAAAGTCAGAAACATCTGATCAATGTGCTCTTCAGCCAGAAATACATAATTCCTTTAAATAGGGGGGTCTATTGATCCTTATTGATGGACACATTAATGAGCACTTTCATGATTAAGAAGCTTTTTCTCATTCGTGCCTCACTTTTGCTACTTAAGGCAACACATTATTAGCAATATTGCTTTAATAAGTGTGCAGCCAAGACATAATTCTGTCGATTGTTTTCCTTCTACATCAATTTACAGCTTCTCAGGTCCTTAGATTAGGGTTAGGGTCCACTAAGCTCTTAGCTTTTTCCTGATGGCCTAAAGGGTTTTGACTCTTTCGTAGCCTAAGCTACACTTTTCTCAGAAGGATGTTCTTTAACGAAATATTTCATGAAAAGCAATAAACAATATTTTTTGTTTTATTTTTATGTTAAGATAGTCTGTCATGCAAACAGGGTGACAGGAGCTACCTGAGCTTCTAAGACACTTCAGAATTCAGCTGTTACTGAACTCATTCTTAGAATATTAACAGTATAGTGCAATGTGGGTCTCACACATTTGCTGCTATAGCACAACCTGCCAAACCTCAAAAACAAGGAACATGCCTTAAGCTTTTAAGTGGCTATTTTTTTTTTCTTAAGAATTTTGAGTGACTGCCTTGAACAAACATTCACTTCCTGCAGCATTTCATGCCTGCATTTTATTAGGGATGAGCGTAAGTGTGTCCTCTGCTATCTTCAGGACAGAGACTGAATATCAAATGACATATTTTTGGTTTTATTTTAAATTTTTTTATTAGTCTCTTTTTGTGACCACAGTACAATAGAAAGACACCAGTATTTAACCAGCCCAAGTGTGTAAGATGTGCAGTGCTGTATTTAAGCCTTCCATCACGAGAGGGTGCTCGCCTATCACAGTTCATTCCTTCCACGCCTCAAGCGTGAATTGACGAGGGGATTCCCCCCAAATTTCTACCACTTACATGCTAATGGGTGACAAAAATACTGTCCCCGTTGGGCACGAAAACACAGGTAGCATAATGATACAGAGTGTAGGATTCAGAAATACTGGTTTCTTAAGGTGGTAAAATATGCTAGAAGCCACATTCTCAATACTGCTTGCAGATAATCTCATACGGAGCCATACTGGTTGCTGCTTATGTTATATATGCTTTTGAATGAAAATTTACATAGTTATGGTTCTTACTCTTTAAAAAGAATGATCTGAACACACCTCTGAAGGCACTTCGACAGAAAAAAACCCCACAAACATCACAACTGTGACCTCAGCAGATTTAGAATTCTATTTTTATTGCTTCAGAGATGATCTAGAACATGCTGAGACAAAAGTTATGTATAGTGTAAACTCAGCCACAGATGATTTCCTGAAAATTGCTATAGGCTAAAGCACTGAAAGAGCACAGAAATAAATAATAGGAATACAAATTCTCAGGAAAAATGACATATTGATACAAAAGCTGTTCAGGAATGTCTTTCTCGATTTTCTATTCATGCATTGTCTACAGAATGAGTTAATGCAGAGACTAAAAGTGGTTATTGTGTAATTTCAAGTGTGCTCAGCAAAGCTTTTGCATTATTCTAGAAACAGTTCTAGGTTGTGCCTTGTATTTTCTTACCTCTCAAGGATCATACCTGTAGTGAGTGAAGTGTAATGCACAGAGTTGCTTCAGCTAGGAAGGAGAGAGAGTTGATTATTTGGGACATGCCTCAACAGACTTATTTCACATAAAACTCTCAGGACTGCTCAGGCCAGCAGTGCCTGCCTTTCTAAGAAGTACATGCCACCTTCATGCTTCTCTCCAGTTCTTTGTATGGATGGGATCAGGCTTATTGACTCTGAGGTCATACTAGATCAGTATGATATGGTTGACTTGCCTACACTATAAACAATAAGGTTATGAAGTACCACAAGTACAGTAGCATACGTAGTGTAGGTCCCTTGCTCTAAGTCCCTCTCAAGTGTTGACACATAAGTCCCTCTTAAGTGTATGACACATTCCTTGCCTGTTGCTTTAACTTCCTAACTGGTATTTTTTTTGTAAATTTTATTTTCTGGTGCAAGAACTTTTGATCCTGTTGGATGATTCTCATTGAGTCTGATGGAGGGTTAAATATCTCAGACAGAAGTCCCTGCAATTTACGTGAAAGCAGCAGAGTAGAGAACAAAAAGAATGCCCCCATAGGGAAAGGTCAGAACCTGGGAGGTTCTTCACTATGGACAAAGTTTCTCATGTACTAAACAATCTATACAGGAGAGAAATTATCAATTTCCCTCCTTCTTTTGGAAGGAACTATAATCAGAATTCATATCTTAGACCCTAAAGTCAGTTAAGCACAAGAGACGCATCTGTGCAGAAGCAAACTTCTTAGTTCTAGTTTACACATGATATCTTGGTTTGTGGATTATTGGATATTTATTTGTTCCTGGACATGGTGGACCTAGACCTACCCAAAGCAGGTGACTTGGTTTAAAGAAAGTAGCAGGATTGTACCAGCGTTTTTACAACTAAGTAATATTCCTGCAGTCACTTCTACGCTAGTCCCCCTGAGTATCTTCTCAGTTAATTATAACAGGTAATTATGGTTAAAGACAAAGTCTTTCACAGCAGAGATTGAAGTTCAGCAGTAGTCTTGAAGGACAGTGCCATCACTTAAAGAAAATTAATGTCCTAATCAATTGTGCCAAGGGAGGCTCTGGGTTAAGTGTCACCAATTCATAACCAGGTATGGGCAAGCACCTGAAGTACACAGTGGGCAATAGGGACTTCTAATTCATAAATATTCACAAGGTATTTATGTGTCCCTGCAGTGGAAAGGACACGCTGACAAGAGCCAAACTCCCTGGACTGCTCCCCTGTGTGCTAACTGTGGGGTGTCAGCTCAACTTCTGCATCTGACTTGCATTATAGCTTTAATCCAGACTCATGCTAGGGTTCCTTGGAAACTGTGTGCTTAGCTGAATAATTTATCATGTGACTTTCAATTATTTATGACTTCTTATAACAAATGATATAAAATCTAAAGGTGGAAGAGATTTGTAACTTATGAATATCCAAGTGACAATCAGCAGATTGCTGTGTTGTCAAATCCCTGTGTTTGCTGCCTGTTTGCTTCTCTGAAGGTATTCCAAGGGAATGGTCATTTGATGCTGAATTGATTAAAACAGTAACAAATTACTCCCTGCCAGTTGTTGTGTGCAAAATCATCTAATTACACTGCTTTCCTTTATTCTTCTCCTTCATTTAATAATAAGAACTAGAAATTAAAACTGGAATTTACTAGGACATTTTAGATTTGTGAACAGATATTCATGATCTCCTTGAAAACTGAACAAAGGTGCATTTGCTGTAGGACCTTCCTGATTGTGGCTTATTTTTAAATAAGCTTTTCTCAGTGAACCATCTTTTGCTTGGTTCAGTCATGTGTGCCTATGCTTTTTCATGTAAGTCTCAGCTACCATGCCGTGCCTGCTGAGGGGTACAGTCATGCTTGGCCCAAGTAAGAGACCATAAAAGCATTGACCTTGTGGTTTTAGCTAGAGCAGCTTGAGAAGTGAGCCTACATGAGCTTTCCACTTGAGTGGCCAAGCATGGCTTTCATATTCTGTCAGCAATGCTACAGGAGTCAAGACCTAGAACTAAGTGTCCAAGCAATTTCCTTGCTGAAACCTCTGTAAGAGTGGCTGATGCTCTCATGCTTTAGTTGAGTACACCTGCAGTGGAGGTTGCCAGGGAGTGAAACTCGAAATGTTTTGCTTCGAGTTTAGCTGGCAGTCCCAGCTATGGCCACAATGGTTTCAGATCCTTTCTAGTGCAGGTCAATATGGTCCTGATTCAAAGACAAGTTTGATAACCTCGGACTCACCCAAAGCAGATTTCACTGGAAACCATGTGGGGAGGTGCTTTAGTCCCTACCTCCTGCATCTCTGTCAGTGCCCAGTTCTTCCTGCAGCCCAGCATGGCACAGTAGGGCTCCTCCAGCTCAATGTAAGAAAGTTTAGGGAGTTCCTGTGCTGGATAAGGCTTTAAGGGTGCTGCAGGGTAGCTTGGCATTGAAGCACAAGATGTAAGATTTTGCCCTGCCCATGCTGGTGATGGATTTGGCAGTTTATAGTCACAGCCATACTGCAGTCCTTTGCACAGGCAATTAATGTGTTAAGATTTCTAGTTCATGATCAAAAGCATAAAACCCAGCATTCTGTGGCTTCTTTGGAATCAAGAGATCCACATTGGAACATGTGAGAGAACATGCGAGACCCTTCGTTTGGCTTGTGTAACACAGGTGTCTGTGGAATCATTGGCAGCGCTGTCTGATACAACTTTTACATTTGCTCAATCACCTTTTTGAGCTTTGGTGGTATAGTTACTGTTTTTTATTTCTTCTTTTTTTTCTGCTCTCCTTTTAAGACACCTTTCTTAAACTAAGTAGCCTACTTTTTCATTTTCAGTGTGACTTGTCCGTTTGACTGGGGAGGATTCTAACTAGGTCTTTAACAAATGTAAGTGGGAGGCAGCGTGCCTTGAAGGAAATACTGCTTGGGTTTACAATAAATCTTGTCCCCCACGGAGCCGAGTTCCCAGGAGCTCAGTGCTGCGGCACTCACCACGTTCTGGTCTGACTTGCAGGCAGTGAGCAGTGCTGGTGGTTGAGTTCATTGTTTTGAGAATTGTTTACAAGTAGCATTTTCAACATTGGGTGGAGAGGTGTGCTTAAGGCATTATTGGTGAATTACCTTTCTTTGAGGTGCATGGGAGAGACAGAATTTAATGATTTTGTAATTAAGCAAATGCCTTGAGATCACTTCTGTCTCATTCATTTTGCTGAAACTAGTTTTCATGCATTTGTAAGCTAGTTTTCGTAAGAAAATGGGGAGAGGTGCAGTATTATTATTTAGGTTGAACTGTGGCCACCTGCCTCAAAGATACCATAGGTGTTTGAAATATTTGAATATGCCTGTCTGCTGTATCTTCTTATGAGCTACTCTTGTTGGCAAGGGTCCTCTAAAGTCTGCATCAGGGATATTTTAACGCTCTTCCATGCGGAATGAGCCTCCAGTTTTTTGTTGCATTCAGTACATTGTAATGAGAAAATTGCTGCAGTGAGTGGAATAAATTAGGGATTTGCTGGACAGTCAGTGTACTTTTCCCTGCCTTTTCTGTTTTGTTTTGTTGTTGTGCTCATGTGACTTACTAGTAACTGTAATTCCTAGTTCATTGTTTCTCTTACATCCACGGTGTGCCCTTCAAGTATTCTAAAACAATTTTTTAATGTTGCTGGGTAGTTACTTAATTTTTGAATTGCATGTGTTTCACAGATTGTTAAGACCAGAGTATCATACTCAGGAGGGCTTAGAAGTATTAAAAGATTTTTATCTAACAGTGGATGTTATATTCAACTAATTTCCTCAGCATTGCTTGATTCCCTATGCCTTTGATTGTAGACTATGTAGTAACATGCTTTTGTAAACCTATAAACCATGCTTTTATCTTTTTCTACACTCCTCTTTTCTGTTGTTTGGGGTTTTTTTTTCTTTTTTTTGGTACCATAGATACTTGAATGCATATCAGAAATAAACATTGAAGGAGGTGCCTGATGGAAAGAGACATGTAGGGAGACTGAATTTTCTCCTTAAAGTTGCAGCAATTACTGTTTAAATTACTTTTGGGAATTAGTTTCACTGAAGGGACAATACTGTTGATATAAATATCCTTGCAACAGTGAAAGGAACATAATTCTGCTTACAAATATATTTAAATTCAGAAGAGAACCAATTAAATTTTGCATTAACAAGTGTTTTAGTTGAATTTCTATGGAATACATTCTTAATGCAATTTTTACTATGTCTGGTTTCCCTTCACAACTCCTATTATTCAAAATAGTCTGTTTTCTGTGAACTGATGAATATAGATCATGATATGAATGTCTTTCTCAAAAATTTCTAATTGCGACTAATTTAAGAATTCAAACTAATTCCTACAGAAGGAAAATTCTTTTCAGCAGATGCTCTAGCCCAAGGCTGCAAGTTGAAGAGTTATAACATGGCAATTATGAGATGTTTAATCATATTAAAAAGCTTGAAGACAAAATGCTGCATTCAGTCTTTAGTTCTGTAATGGTGTCTCCTCTTGTTTGAAAGCAAATGTTGATTAGCAGAGAGCAGTTAATTGTAAAGCATATTGCCTGTGTAATGAAATCACAATGGCGAAATCCCTGGTTTAGAAGATTTGTAGTTTGATGGAAGTCTTCAGAGATACAGAGAATAAACAAATTATTTAGTCCTCGTCGTATTTCTCAAAAATCCCATTTAGGTTAGGGGCAGCATGATGCTTAATTGCATTCTTAAGGAAGACTGGGCTGCAGGAAAAAGGTTGGATGAACAGTAGAGGGGGATAATGCAACATGTAACCATAAAGTATTGCTAAATATAAGTACATTTGCAGGTATTAGTCAGTATCTCATCATAATTTTTAGTAATTTTCCTGTTAAACCACAAATTTCTTCTGTTCAATCACAGTCTTTTTGTATTTGATTTAGAGCTGAAACATATGAATAGACTCTAAATGTATTTACATTTTATTTTTCCATTTCTCTCTAGGAAAAAGTTCTAATTTTAAAATATGGCTTTAGAGGAAAATTCGTCCTTTATTAATCAATGCCTACTTTTATTCTGTCATTTTTAATCAATGTAGACAGCAACCCAAAATATCCCAAGGAATTATTCACAATAAATGCATTTTAATATCTAAATAAATAATTTCATTTGATCACTTGTTCAGTTCTGTGGAAGATAACACAATTTCTCTGCTTTGCTTTATAATAACTGATTTTTTCCAAAATTGGCACATATGGTTGACCAAAAATAATTTAAATTATGCCCCTTTGTATATATGAGAGTTTGCTCAGTGCAGAGGAAAATGATATAAACTGTTTTCCTTGAAGCAAACTTATGTCAACAGCATTTGTTTTCATGTTCCAGAAAATATATTCTACATTTTTTTGGATACTAATTAGGATCTGTTAATTTTAAAATAACCATAAACTGTTTTCACCATGAGCTAGCCTGTTCAGCATTAGTGCATATGTTAGAGCATTTGAAAATTTGGCATCTTGAAAAATATTTGTAAGTGCTATAATTGTTATTTGCTGATGGAAATGGAAGGTGAATCATCCATTTCACTTGCAAATTTAAGAAATCTCATTGCCATTCAAAGATATTAAAGCGAGGTTAAATTAGTTAAAGTGCTTATTCAGAAAATGAAATTATATTTAATCCATCTGCAGATATTACAGTGCTCATATAGCGATTGAATTCATTGTAGTTAACTCAGGGATTAGTTCTCAGTGTCTGTGAATGTTCATGAACAGTGTGAATAGGCTGTTTTGGAGAACAGAAAAAATGAGCTGCTGTTGACTGTTCTGGCATTACTGGTAAGTCAATAGTGTCCAGGGGGATGACAAAAGAAGTGCAGCATTTGATTTAAGCAGCTATGCAGCAATATTTAGGATTGAAAAGGGGTTGTGGCTTGACTAATAAATCCATAGTGGGCACGGGAACCCAAGATTTGATTTTAGAAGTTCCATAGTAATCCTTAGGTCTGAAATTCTTTGGATAATGAGTAAGTATGTATGTGTAAGGAGGAATACCAAACAGCACTTGTTGTTTGCTTTTTACTGCAAGCGTGGTAATCATCTTGATTTTCCCATAGAAATCAAGTGCTCTTAATTTACTGTGTTTCTTTCCTTAGCTAAAACCAAGAATTCTTCTAGGTAGGACTGATTTGTGTATGCTGACTCATTGTATTTCATGGTTTCACCAGCTTCCTCTTTCTCTAACAGATAGATGTATGTCTTTAAATTATCTGACCATGCAGACATTGGTGTTCCAAATATGATGGAAAAAAAATAAAGAATGACTGTTTGAATTTTTGTTGCTATGCTGTAAACTGCAGGAAAGAAGAAGCAGTAAGGGGGGGGTGACTTCGCCCTGTCTGTAGGCACAGGGTGTCTTTGTTACCAAATTTCCCAAACAGTTTCAATAGTGTGGAAGTTTTGTGCAAACTTTCTGCGTGAAGGTTGTCACCTCTTCTTCACTTTGGTCCCCGTTTGCAGAGCTGTACCTTCTCTGTTTTCCATTTGATAAGTAGAATAGAAGGCATAATTAATTAGACAGGCACTCCTTTAATTTTATTGTTTGTGACCAATTTCAGATCCAGTTACAGACCCAGTAAGAGGTGATGCATTTTTTACTGAATTGCACCTGGTACTTGTACTGAGGTGTTACCAGGGTGAAGTGGTAGTCCTGCAAAGGTCAGCATGGATAGAAATACAGCACACAGTTATGGGTTATGCTACACCTCTCCATAGTGGCAACTCAAAACCTAAATGAAATTGTAATTAACTGCAGTTAACTGAAACACTGCCTGTATAAAATGAAGTTTCTGTTTAATTAAAAGCTTCAAATTTTGATCATATATTCCTAGATCATTATTTTTCTGTTATTTTATCAGACCTATTTATTCTTGACATTATAAGAGTTATATTTCTTTTACTTCCTTCTCAGAAAGCAAATGTACCTAGGCAATAATTCATATTGCAGTTTACTCAATAAACAGAGTGCAATTTGAGAAACACTGCCTTTTAAGAATTGCATCTGATCCAATAAACCAAATTATATAATAATAAAGTATGTCACCGATGTAAACAAATACCAGATGGGTTGTAAAACATTCAATTTTAGATCAGTGCAAATAGACTGAGATAAACACTGCTGTGGTGTATTGTCAGTCACTCGTAAAGCTTAAAAAGGGATTCCCACTGCGTGCCTGTATCCTGGAGGGTTCCACCTTCATGTTTGTTTTTCTCTTGCTGTAAGTCTCACTCTCTTTAGCCCCACTTGCTCCTTGTTATTGTGCTTTCAGACCCAGCGCTTGGCTGCTTTTCAAAGTGTGACAACGCAAGCCAGCAAGGTTTTGCTAATGAAAATCAGAAGGTGTTCCCAGAGAAAGTGTTCCCAGGAGAGGGGTGTGGGCCTGTTGAGGTGTGGGCACAGTGGAGGCTAGGACGTTGCTTCCTGTATTTTGGGGAGTAGGCTCATCTCTCATGTTATTTTCCCACCCTGAAGCGATGGATGTTGTTACCTATACCAGACCCAGCTTCCTCCAGGATGGATGTGCATGGTGACACTTGGATTTTTTTACTCTTCAGATATGAATGCTTTCACTGGAAGACTCTTTCAGGTGTGGTCAGTTCGAGATAAGGTTCAAAGTGTGTTTCCATTATTGATTGAATTGTGAGGCTTTTTCCACTCAGTTAAAACCCAGAGGCTGTTGTTCTGTATTCAAGAGATCTGCAAGCACTTCTGTTACAAAGTTTTCTAATTGTATGTTTGTTGACATTTTATCTTATCTTTAGATACATGGTCTAGTGGTGGACTTGGCAGTGTGAGGTTCGTGGTTGGACTCGATGATCTTAAAGGTCGTTTCCAACCTAAACAATTCCGTGATCTGCCTATGTGTCTGTATTCTACACTAAGTCATATTTATAATAATATTTAAATTAGCATATCTCATTTAGCATTATATCAGAAGGGGTAGTTAAGTATTGTATTTGAAGGATATCCACATTTTAGTGGCTTTACCTGGTTTTCTATATATGCCACCTAGATCTCTATTTTCTTTGTTCATGCAATAAATCTGAGATTTCTTAGTTCATGCAAACAGCTTTAGACCTTTTAAATCCCGCTTAATACTTGAAACTAAGTGGCAGAAAATATAGGGGTAGATTTTTTGAAAAAAATTGACTTTCAGGTGGATCTGTATACTTCCGATGGAGTCTTGATGAAATCTTAACGAGAGAGTCTATTATTCCCAAAATCCAGAATAAATGATCAGGTAACACTCTTCAAAAGGTTTGTTCAAAATACTTCAAACAGTTTACATAAAATTGTTCAGTAACACAATGCAGGCAGATTTTCAGCAGATGATCTACAAGTACCATGTCTGAATTACGAGCAATGATGGCTCACTCTTTATTATAAGCCAACCATAAAATGCAGGTTGGATCATAGAAACAGAAACACTTTGTCTCCTTCAAAATGTAGAGCTGGATTTTATTGGTAGAGAGGAGATGCAGTCAGGATGGTTTAGTTAAGAAAAGTTTGTTGTTTTCTTGTGATTACTAAGCTTTTATTTGTGGCTCTATCAGCCTATTTGACATCACCAAGGATGCCAAATTTGAGTTATCTTAGGAGCTGTATAAATCACAAAATGTGCCCATTTTAGCTGCCTGTTTGGGTAGAATTTACTTGTGTAAGTACTGAAATGGGGTAGGGTGAATTTAAGCACTCGTTAGGTGTTTTATCTATTGAAAAGTATAGTTAATTTATATAGATGAATATCTGGCTGAAGACTTTTATTTTCCTTGTTTTTCTTCTAAAGTTAACAGAAAAGAGCCACTTCAGATCTGGAGACTTTTTCTCTGTGAGGCTTGTGAGAGTCTGACATAACTTCTTTGTCAATACTTAATTAACACAGTTTTTTTAGTACATATCTTAAATTTTTAAGTGTATTTACTGAAGTATTAGCGAAAGCTTTGCAGAAAGTGTGAAGTCTAGTTACATTCTTTGTATTTAATGCAGTAAAATCAAACCTTATGTACATACAGACACAGTACACACATATACAAGAGGCATACAGATATTCCTAATCTCGATTGCATTCAGAAGTTTTCTTTCTAGAAGCAAATGCCTTCCAGCTGTGGGTATGAATTAGAATTGTGTTGCAGAAAACCAATACCTTATTTACAAGAAGTGTATTTTCTTGATTTTTTCTTCTGGGAATTAATTTAAATGAGAAAAACACCTGTCATCTTGTCTGACAGCTGATGACAGCGTTAAGATCACTGAGTGACTAAGATGACAAGCTATCCCTACACATCAACACATCAGGCTTTTATTGCTGTCTTGGGTATACAAGAAACTTGTATTAAGTGGTCTTTAACAAGGACTCATCCTGTTTGTCAGTTCTGTGACATGATTTTTATGAAGGAAGGAGTAATGACCCACATCAGCTGAAGATGAGGAGATTGCTGTAGGTATTTGCCTGTCTGCGTTCATGAAGCTTGTCTGCAGAGATAGAAACAGATCAAAGGGCATGTTTTTCTCATCACAGTTTCTGATGGGGATTAGGCAAGTTTATATGAAAATTCATATGTTGCTAGTCAGAAACTGATTGTTCAGATTTAGGAAAAAGTTTTCTCATGAAGAAAAACAGCTTTTTTTTTTTTCCCCTTAGATAAGGTGAATTATTGTAGTTTTATCACTGTCATGTTTAACTACTGTAACTTTACAACCATGCTCTATTGAATGGGGAAATTACTAAAAGCACTGTGGAAGTTTCCCTTCAGTCTGAAACTTGCCTTTCATGCATTCAAAAGTCTGGGGAAATTCATCACTTTGTTTCAGTAAAAAACCATTATATTCTCTAATAGTCTTAAATATCTCCTTCAGAAAAGACATATGATCTGTTCTTCAGTGACTGTTAAAGTAAATGGAAATGGAATGTGTTGTGTTGTCTTTTTTAAACATTTCATCAGGAAGATCTTGGCAAAATATGCTTTCTTATAGTGCCCTGTGCTGAGGGGTTTTTCCAGGCCAAGTCAACAGTAAACTGTCCTATTCCAGCTTCTGTATAGAGCTAATTCTGAGCTACAAATTCTCCTATGGCACATTCATGTGTTAAAGTTGAAGAATATGAAAAATCCCTAAATTTTGCCAGCCTTTTCCAGGGGGTTTAGGGCCTCCCTGAACAAACATTAAATACCAGAGGATTAGAATTCATTGAAACAGTATAATTAGATTCCAGCCCCAAATCTAGATTTGTACTTTTCACTTATGTGCTCAGGTGAAGGATCTTTAGAAAAAAAGTGGACAGCCTGAGTTTATCACCAGAAAAACAGCCACAGAAATATTACTCTCTGTGATTTTTCTCATGCCTCCATGGACAGACTTGGGCAGAAGCTGCAAATGTAGTTTCTTGCTACTCCTTATTTCATATATGAATCTTGACCATATGCTCTGAGTGGGTTTGAAATAACTTAGATTTCCTTTTTTATTTATGTTTATTATTATGCAGTAATCCTTAGCACTGAAAACATGTTATAAAGAAAACAGTGCAGTAGGTAATTAGTGGGAGAAATATTTCAAAACAGTATTTTTAATATGTGGCTTAATCTATATGGTGACTAGCATATTTGTTTGATTTTTAATGCATTCTCTTTGTTTACCCATATTTGCCTCATCATTTCATGTTGCCAGTATTTGGTCAATGTTACTATTTTGCATTTAAGGAAATTTTGATGGGATTTTGAACGTTACATATTTTTATATTTTTCTGGTTGTATTAATATAAAGATTTCTTTTTTTTTTCCTCTAGAAAGGTCCTAAAGGAAATCTCTGTTGGAAACCTAAAGCCTAATGAAACAGTTGAAGCAAATCTGGAAGCAAAACTGCTCTCCAAATTAGACCATCCAGCCATTGTCAAATTTTATGCAAGCTTTGTGGAGCGAGATAGTTTCTGCATTATCACTGAATATTGTGAGGTGAGACTGAAGAAATTGGACAGAATGTGTGTATTAAAATAGCGTCTTCTAAGAAGCCATTTTATAAAATGTTTTAGTTTGAGTTTTAGTCCTTACTTCTTGCTTGTGGCATCACCTGCTCCTTGTTAGGTATGTTCCTTTCAGATAAGGAATGTTACCTGCTCATACGAGACTCATAGATGAATAAACTACAGAAGAAGAAATAGGTAATTTTAAGTGCAAGTTCATTTGGTGTTACAAGTGCTACAAGAAAGGCTTAAATGCAGACACGTTGCCAGATCTGTGGGAGAGCTCAAAAAGGTTGTACCACTTGTGTGCTACTGATAGGTGAGAGAGGATGAGATGGGGGGTGTGGGGGTACCATATAAAATCTGATATAAATGAGGAAGGGAAAACTCTCTTGTGATTTGGAGCTGATAACAAGAAGCTTAAGCCTGATCACATGGATGATGAGTTTGGCAGCAACTTTGGCTTTGTAAAATTAAAAACAATGTGAGTCAAAGACCAGAGTGTAGTGGATACAACAAATATTAAAGCAGGATATTCTACAGTGTAGTTGCCATTCATTTTTTGTCTCCAGCATTTGGTTTAAGAACATATTGCTGGAATCTGTTTTAAAGCTTTCAAATAAGAATTTAAACATATTTAAGGCAGTTTTTTAGTAGTTTATATAAAACAAGTGCCTACTTTGTATTAAATATAGATGTGCTCTTTCAAAAAAAATCTGTCATACATAAAGTGATCTTTTAATGAAACTGTGAAGCAAACTTTTCAGTAGTGCTCTGCTAGACATGCTGAAATGCTTTGGAAGATAAAGAACGTCGACTACTGGGTTACCTGTCCACAAATCAGATTTGACTGAACTAATCACATTTCTTCAATAATTAACTTTCATGGGAATAATTTAAAAAGTACTATTCCTGTCAGTTATTTCTGCCCTAGAAGCTTTCTTTGATGACAGTTAAATGCATATTTATTGCTGGGATATTTAAAAATTAAATCTGAAATGTTCAATTCTGTGATACAATCTGGGTATTTGTTCACGTACTATTTTCAGACTCATGCAGAAGCTGTTTGTGCCGTTCCCTGAATGTCTGGCAGCTGGGGTTTGAGATTTATATTGTCAACTCTTTGAGGAAATCCAGAGCTCAGAACTGAAGGATTATTCTAACTGTCCATCTATTCCCATGCACTCATAATTTTCTCTCTACTAGTAGTACAAAATGGCCCAATACCAGATCAGTTAAAAATGTAGGAATAAAGGAACCTATTTCAGCAGCCCTATAGTGTCTTTTATCTATCCACTGCTTTTTACTCTCTTTTAAATTTTTTTTTTGTTCATTTGGCATAAAGTTATAGGGGAATAAAAAAGAGCATGATAGCAGGGTAATCACAAGCATGACTCCTTGGAGTTTTGGGGTTTTTTATGCAGGTGATATAAACTACCCTGCATGGAAATGTTTTGGTACAGAGTTACCCTAGGATCTGGGAGTCACATCCTCAAGCAAGTGAGAATGTATTACAGCAAGGCAAATGAAGGAAGAGGGAATGGATTCATTGGCTATGCACTGAATCTTTTCGGTTTTGAGTCTGCTTGGTTGGATCAGGATGATACCTGGCCAGTAGGATGTGCTTCTGACTTTTTCCCAAAGGACACATTCTGTGGTATCGTTGCACTTGAGCCATTACAATATATTTCATCTAATGTTCCAACAAGGAAAAGTACAAAGCGAAGTTGCACACAGTGCTATAAAGTTTCTTTCCTATTTTAGTGGGAGTATTTCCAGAGGGTATACTTTTGTATTTACTTATCTGTGATCTGCCTTTGTATGTGGTGGGATTTGGGTCTTTTGACCTAAAAGATGACTGTTTAAGTCATGCATAAATTGAGAATGAGAAAAATGTAGTGCTACCTGATCCTTGTTTGGAAGTCTAGTACATTCAGTTTCTCATGCATGGAATAATTACCAGATTGGCAGTAATTGGTACTCTTGGGCAGACTCAAAACAAAGAGCACACATTAAGTTGGCATGGAAACGGAACTACCCCCCTGAGCTTTATTCTGTTTTCTCCAAAGTACTGTGACTTATTCATTAGCCACGGTGATTTGTTCATTCTGGCGTGAGTAGCATAGAGTGAGCCCCCAGTGCAGCTGCCCCATGCTATACCCTGTCCTGTGAAAGAAAAACAGAGAACATTGGTCTCCATTGCGCAGCTTGTCATCTTTTATTATGACTGAATCCATTCAAAATTATAGAAAAGTATATTTGTTCTGTTTTGATCTTACTTGTTGATCTTCTTAGGCACTTTCCCCAAACCAAAATCTTATAGGTAGTAGAAACATAATCAGCTAAGACTGATTTCAAGCAAAAATGCCTTAATGAACCTTGGATTTCATTTTGTAGTATAAATTTGACTTCAACAAAATACAGTTTTTACGAAGCAGTTACTTTAAAAGTGGCATCATTTTAATGTATTATAGGGCAGAACTGCCTGTACTTTCCCCCAGACAATTATTTATGTCTCTCGACCGTGGTCTCAGCTGTGATGTGAGTACACATATGCTAAGGAAATCTGAGCAAAAGGAATAACTAAAGCAGTCAATGCCTGTTCACGTTATCAGCTCTAGATGCTAAGCCGTTTTAAATAATTTACTGGTGTGTTTGTTACTCTGAAATTTAAATAGAAACTGCAGTTTGGAAACTCCATATGTACTTAATTTGTTAAATTGTTGAGTTCTGTATGAACTTCATTATATTGACCTTCCGAAATGCGAAATTGGGTTAACAAATTTTTTCAGAGTTTCACGGCAGCCGTATTTTGGCAAATGTTTTATGATGTGTTTTTGTTTTCCTTTTTTTAGACACAAAATCAAGGTTAAATTAATTGTAGGGCATTGAGACCACTCTTCCCTGCTTGAAGGTAAAAAGCTATGCAGTTATGTGAGGGCACATGTAGCTCATTATTCAACTGCTTTTGTTCTTCTTAGACCTTTTGCAGGAATTGTCCCTCAGCTTCAGTCTTCACTGCCCTAACTCTGTAGGTTCTGCCTTACTTTTCTTTGCATTTTTCATGGCAATGTGTTATTGTGAGAGGGGACACATTGGGACAGGGAGAAACGGTGATTGGAGCCTGCTGCACTTCATCTGTCCTCACCTGGATTATACACAGTCCCCTGAGGCGGGCAGCCAGCTGACACAGGTCTGAGCACCTCCTCAGTCCTGGGCTCAGGATGGTCTGGGGCATCTGTCTGGAACAGTTTATTTTATAATAATGACTCATTGTTTTTGAGGTGCGTGAGTAGACTCAGGCACAGCCCATCTGGTTGCCATGCAATGGAGTACCCAACAACAATTTTTCTTTCCTTCCTCTTCTCTGCTGCAAGCAACAAGGAGGAAGCTGCTGAACATTTGGAGTTGCAAAGGGGAGGCAGCTGCTGAGAGTTCCAGGTTCCCAGAAGAGCTTCTCTCTGGGCTGCAGCAGGGCGGCAGATGGAGAGATGAACCCATATTCCCTTCCCTAGTGAATGAGATGATTCAGACATTTCAGTTAAAAAATTGCAGGACATTGTCAGGGAACACATTTTTGATAGATGAAAGAACAGATTTGCTTTGTTTTAACACACTCACTTTTGAATGTTGTGACTTAGAACCAGAAAGGCCACAGAAATTACTGTAAACTCATGTCAGAAGCACGTGAATATATAGATCTGCAAGGATAGAATCTGTTTATTTTGTAGCAGCACTATGAAGCACTGTGGTGTTGGAAACAGAAAAACAAGAAATGCTGAAGACATCATAATATGTTGAGAGTCAACAGTGCAGGGGAATAAAGGGTTGATGATGGGAAATAATGGTACTGGTACAGTTGTACAGGTGAAATATTTTCTTGTATATGACATGTAAAACTTCCGATTTTACATAGAATGTATAATGTAAAAGTAATTATTTATGGCTAATAAGCTGTCCCGATGGAAGGTAATTAGTCACTAGAATGTCATCAGACTCACAGTTCCTTTGCTCTGGGGTTAGTTACCTCAACACATTGCTTACCATTAATGTGTGTGCATTCTTGTAGACAAAATGAATTGATTTTATAGACTGGATAAACAATCAGCTGACAACCATCTGTGTATTTTTGAGCAAAAAGAAAGGTTTTCCTGGAAGTCTCCTTAAAATCCTCTTTCATCATGTTATTGTACAAGTGGTATTTCCAAATATCTGGATTACAGTTTTCAAGTAGTCTTTTTCTGGATATATCTTCTGGTTAATTGGCACTCCCTACTGTGTGTCATATTGTTCCATTCCTAGTGCTACTTCAAGATCAATTGTTGTTTTAATGAAATACCACAACGCATGCTACATATTCTTGAGGCTTTAAATCTGCTTTGTTTCTGGCAAAAGTGAGTTTGAAAGAGGGCAAAGTATCATAATTACAGACTGTATTTTAATTCTTAAGAGAACAACATGGTCTCTTTGATGCTGACATGGTTATTATAACATAATAAATGGGTGTCTCTTGACTGTGCAATGTTCAATTGGAGTGGAAATGCTTTTCTCAAATTGATTAACTTATTTAGACTGATCGGGGCAGATTAATTTTACTTACCTAGGTGTCTATATCATAGCCAATGTAGACCCTCATCATAAATGTTTGCAGAGAAACAGCATTTCTACAACATGATCCATCCCTTTCTAAAGTAGAAAACTGGATGACAGAGATAATTGCACTATACAGGTGCGTGTTCCTTTGTGTTGACTATAAAGGTTTGGGGTGACCAGCTCAAATGCTGAAGCTGGGTGACATGAAATAAGAAGAGTTGGAAACTTTGATGGTCTTATGTAACACTAAGAGAAAACTATGAAACCAGACTGGTTGATACCATTTTGATCCTCACTTGTGTATGCTTTTGGTGCTGGGAGAGGTCAGAATTCATGTGCGTGTGTTGATTTTACAGACCTACATGACAGGATGCCTGAAGATCTAAGGAAGTGGGGTCCTGTACTGTGATGGAGATAGCATTTTGAAAACTTACTTTAAATGTACAAATATGTTGTGGTATTTTTCAGGGTGGAGATCTAGACTTTAAAATTCAAGAGTTCAAAGATTCTGGGAAGATGTTCACTCAAAATCAAGTAATAGACTGGTTTATACAGTTGTTACTCGGAGTCAACTATATGCATGAAAGGTACAGTCATTTGATATGAGAGCATTTAGCTTGGGAGGGGAGTGAATGGACGTACTGATACATGGAGGTATGCAAACAGACATGAGAGTTCTGTTCACCAAACTGTTGTAGTTACTATATGTCAGATACCTCAAGTGTAATTAATTATCTATCCTGCAGGAACATTGTGCATTCCATCTTTTAGCAGGACAATGGTAGATGTCTTCCAGCATTAGACACACTTTTTTTCAGAGCCAAATGGAAATGGAGCACAGTAGAAATAATTCAATATTGTTAGAAGAAAACGGATTAAAAGGTTAAAACAAAGTCATCTTTTTAAATGGGAGTCAAGAAGCATGTCCTGCAGATATTTAATGTGAAGCATCCAATATATATGCTTGAACTCCCAGTAAAATCAGTGGAGTTACATACATGCATTCTTTGGAAAGAGACATCACTTTTAACAGCACATCAAAGATTAACTTAAAAAATTACTGCGGGTCATCCAGATGTGAGGAGATCACACATGGTTGGAGCAGGGGTAGTGTATATAGATGAATACCTACCTGGTCATCTCCATGAGTGTAGCTCTCGCCTGCAGTGTGATTTAGGCAGGCTGACTGCAGTGATGGAAAGATTTCCCTTATTGCCAGTGTGCTGGACATGTACAATGCCTGTCTGGTCCCTTTTCTGCATCATCCTTTGCAGAGCTTGGGCAAAATATGCTTGCCTGAATTTTAGGTGCAACTGAGCAGTAGGTAGAGAGGTCACCTGTCATCAAGAACAACCATTCCTGAGTTGAACTGAAGTTAAGTCTGTGGGATGTTTGACCTAAACTGATGGATGCCTAATGAGTTTTTGCAACTGTCAGACTGTAGAGGAAAAAGGGCAGAGAATTGCTGTCCGAGATGCAAGAGCATTTTTGTTACTAAATGCCAATTTATCTAGGGCTTGTACATGAAATACTGCCCTGCCAGTGATGGGAGGACACAAAGAGAACTCTCTTGGCATGCTGTGCTCTTCAGCATTCACCTCAGGCCAAAAGAACAGAGGGAAATGGAAATAAAAATCCTGACAGTTTAACTAAACTATCAGTGTGGTTTGTTTTTTTTTCCCATCTTGAACTCCAATTTAACAACTTATCATTAAAAGTTTTGGTACCCTGGGAAGTCCCCTTTTGGAGAAATCCTTTTTTTAACATATATGTTTTGAAGATGCATTGTGCAGAATAATGCAGAATAAGAATATAAACATTGCATTTGGACTGATGGTCATTGTAGGCCCCTTCCAACTGAACTATTTTTTTTATTCTGTGAGTTATTCTTTTTGTCTTTCATTTTCTGTATTTCCCTATGCTTCTTTTATCTCTTGTTTTCCCATGTGTCCCTTTTGTCTACTCTTCTCTCTATTTTACTTATCTTCTACTTTTTCTTGAACAAATTCTTAAAATCAAATAAGATCCTAAAAATAATCTTTATTTGGTAAATATATATAAAATTTGGTTTCCAGAACAGTTAATTCTCCAGTTAAAGCAATTTGATTTTCCAAACAGCATTTAATTTTCTCCTCTTCAATCATAGCTGATAGTACCTCTCCAGACACTTACAAATAACCTGTCAGTTTTAATTCATATATATTTATTTGTATTTTGCGTTATTTGGCTGTATGTACATTATGAAATATAACCTTTTCCCTTAGTATAGAGTCAAGTGATAGCTTAAATAGAAAAGGTTAGGCTTAAAAGAATTTAAAACTACCTACAGAAATTTGAAATACTAAAACATAATAACAACCCTCTTTTTCTATATAGAGGAGTCATACGTGCTTTCTTCTCTACTGATATGGAAAAAAGCTGTAATATATGTTTGAATTATGTTCTAATGCAAAGAAAACTTTTCCCTAGAATTAGAAGCTTGAAGTGTTTACAGCCTGTGGGTTGGTCTTTCCCCATGCCATTCATGAGAAAACTCAGCTCTGTGGATGGGAGTTTTTTTTTCCAGAGCAGCAAAAATTGTTATTTATGGTTTTAAACATAGACTATTCACTTGTCCTTCTTGCACAACTTTAGTTGATCTTCCACACTTTTTGAAAACTCTTATGCTGGAAACTTAATCTAATTTTTTTAAAATTTGAAACTTGAAAACAAAGTTGTCTAGAGATAAACAGATTCAATCCTTATCTGTCTTTGATATAAACAAAGGGAGAAGTAAAAGAGAGACAACACCGTTCAGTGGTCTGATCTAGATGGAGACCTTTAGCATGAAACCATCCTGTAGTCTCTTGTAGTACACATAGCCCATTGCATGTCAGTGCACAAAATTAATCCCAAAGAAATCAGGCAATGAGGCCACTGATGAATTTAACCTCAATTTGAATAAGGCTGACCATTATGTTACCCATCATTTTGCTAATCTTTATGACGAATTTATGAGCACGGATTTTTATAAGGTTACTCTTTATGCAAACAGCAGATAATACAGGGTTCAGACTTACACAGAACCTCTTACTCCCCTGCAGAGTTCTTCAGATAGAGGAAAGAGAAATTAATTGCTCATGATTTCAGCAGTAATATACTTCAGCTTTCCTCAGCTTCCCAGGTTCTGTTGCAGGCAAAGCTTCATTCAAGGAGGCTGCCCACTGCTCAGGACTTGTCCTGTGCTTTTGTGACTATAAGCCAGCAAGCAGGTACTCTACAGAGCATAGATATGGGTATATTTACAGCCCAGATTTGAAACTGTCCTTAAGTGTTAATTTCTACCCAAAATAACCACTCAATAACCACTTCACTGTCCATCAAGTAAAGTTTCGATGGAACTCTGTTAATTCACGTTGCCTTTATAGGTCTGTGTTTTCCTAAAATAAAAAAGTTGCTCTCTTTCTTTAGCTGGATTTACAGTGCAGACTTGATATTAATTTCTTACTAATATTAAAGTATTCTTTTCAGGTAAGATTTCAGCTGGTACCTTGTTTATCTTCAGACATATCATGGCAGAATAAATTGCATTGCTGTGGGAAGTATCATCATGGAAAGCTGAAAAAAATCACCCCAAATATTTCTTAGTCATAGTAATATATGAAAGCAGCTTATAATTATTTGTAATGCAAACAAAATACACAGCATTTTCATCAATATGTTGCAAGATTACAGTAGCATTACATTGTTATTCAAACTAATGTGACCCAAATATCTTCTCTTCATCTCCTTTTCAAATAATGCTACTGAAAGCTTTCTGGATAATTTTTATACTTCAAGATACCTGTTATTAAAATAATAGATATTCAGGAAACTTTCAGGTTCAAAAATTCTGTGGTTATATTTCTACAAAAGAGTACTTTTAAAAAGTTGAAACCCACCAATGTTCAGCAACAATGTGCAAGAATTATTTAACTCAGTGGAAGCAAGTTCTTTCAAAGGATCTGTGTGATGAATGGTAAGAAAAGTCCTTATGAATCTAAATTAACACCGCAAAATTTCTGTAAAACTCTGTGTGTTTGTATATATATACATATATATACTTAGGAAATAATAACAAATATCACCTTAGTCTAATTTCCTTACTGATGTATTGTGTGAGTGTATGTGTATTGCTCACAGAAGTTGTCAAAGAGAGAATAAATTATTTATGAACAATATTTCATAAATATGGGTGGAGGCATATTGATTTAAACTTTCATTTTTCCCAATGTTCAAACCTTTTTCTAATGAAAGTAAAGGCATCACTTTCAGGACAAAAAATTGAAAGAAAAAGAAGTGAAAAAAAATTGCTATAAGAAGCATTAAGAACTCTTTTCCTTGACCCATACAAATAAAAATATTTCTTTTTCATGCCCAGCCTATGTACATACTGCAATGAATTCTAGTATTATTTTTCATGGTTTTTTTCCCATTTGTGAACTGAGTTTATTGGACTGCATATTTTTTCTCTTCTTGCCAAAAATATTTTCAAATGAGTTGTGGACGAAATTGGGTATTTAAATTGTGCTGAAGAATGCGTATTTTCTAATCTTAATATAGAAACTATTTTGGAAATAATTTCATTATGTCAATGCCTAACACTTTAGTAATTCAAATTTGAGATAATACTTGAAGATTGATCAAAAAAATTAAAATTGAGTATTATATTATATTTGTTTTTCCTGCCCACATCTCAAGAATCTTAGAGCGTCTGTTTCTTTCTTTACATGATCTAAATGGCTGAATGACTACTGTGTTTGTATTAGCAAATACAGTTTCTGCAGCCAGTATGAACCGAATGCTATTCTAACCTCCTCCTGAACAGAGCTAATGACTAATCCTCTGTGTTAGCAATCATTTCAAAAGTGGACAAACTCTGATTTAGGTGAGGTTATAGGGATAAATGCTTTTGGAAATGTTACTAACAAGAATTAATTGAGAATATGTTTTGTATCTTTGTCTTTGTAAAGTTCTTTCATCTTCCACACTGTTACTGTAAAAAATTGAACTACTAGCTTAGGCTATATACATATTTGTCTTTGAAGTAATACTTTTGCTCTGTAGGAGTCTTCCCTAAGCTTTGAGAAGCTCTTAGTGCTGTTTCTCTCATCCCTTATTCTCTTGTGAGGCATCTCATTCTCCTGGCAGAAAATAAGATGTAATGCTTTTAAGATGAGTCAGATAGGAAGACTTGCCTTTCTCCCTTCCGCTGCAGCTCATGCTATGTCTGTATCTGTATTCTTAAGCTGCGATCCTCAGGTATATTTTTATTATCCTGCTTAGGCTTTCACCCTGCATATGGGTGCCTGTGAATGCACCTCTGTGTGTGTATATGAAGCTCCTTAATGCCATCTTCCATGGATTGTCACTGGCAGAGTTAGACTGTAGCAGTGGTGGGCTGGCTTTTCTGAAAATGGCTGAAGTTAAATGCCTGAAATACTTAATACGTGACTCTGAATGCTTCCAGTTGGATGAGGTTGAATTTCCTTTTCTATTCCAGACGGATACTTCACAGGGATTTGAAAGCCAAGAATATATTTTTGAAAGATAATCTTCTTAAAATTGGTGAGATTTCCATACTTTTTGAAGATATATTTTCATGTGATAGAACAGTCCCGCAGACATTTTGTCAATAAGGAGATTTTAAGAAAATCATGTCTGAAATAGCATTTTGGTTTGTAGTCAAACATACATTTGACAGTCAGACACAGGAGAGGCAGTGAAATCTCTAGCCTTGAGGATGCTTCAAGCTTGGCTGGACCTGGACCTGAGCAGCCCCATTTAACTTTGAGCCAGGGGTTTGAATCCGATGACCTTGTGAAGCCTCTTCAAACCCACATTGTTCTGTGATATTATGCTTTTGTGGTGGTTTAGTTTGAAGAATTACAGAAAATAGTATCCGCATTTTTTAAATACTAGCAGAATTTTCTGGATTTAGAGTCACTTTATCATGTCTAACAATAAACAAAAAAGTTTATATGAATAGATATATATTTATATCAATAGATTATTGTTTCTACTGATATTTTTAGGAGACTTTGGAGTTTCTTGTCTTTTGATGGGTTCATGTGATCTTGCAACTACTTTTACTGGGACACCATACTACATGAGTCCAGAAGTACTGAAGCACCAGGGATATAATACAAAATCTGACATTTGGTGAGTAGTCAGAATGCTATTTTAGTTGGATTAGGCATTTATCTCCACTAAAACTATTTCAGGACATTTGAATCAAATGTTGCAATCTAAAGCCTTGCCCTTTGTGTTAAAAAGCATGTGGTTGGCTTTTTTTCTGGGTTATCTATGGCTTTAAAGGAGAATAAGATTCAGGTCCAGTCTCTGATGTGATACAGGATGATTGTAGACAAAGTTCAGGTTTTTCTAGGAAGGAGGAAATCTCTTTTTTTCTCGTATTGAGACAGATGAATTGAAAGAAGCAATTTTCTGTGAAACTTTAGGTGGACGAGCAAAGAGTGATTCTGGCTGAGAGGATAGCAGAAGGGCCTACTTAGGAACTAAATTTAAAAGCAATGGCAAATATTAAAAGCAAGAATATATTTGGAAGTGGAGTTGAAAATGGCAGTAACTGCGGTGTTAGAAACAAAAAGGCACTCTGTTTTAGAAGAGGCTCAAAGGTAGAAAGAAAAGTGTCAGTTCTGCATTTAGATTGCACAAATTCTTGAGTTCAAGACTTCTGAGGTGATGATTAAAGAGTCAAGTTTAGAAGCTGAGATCTCTTGAAAGATTTTAGGAAACTTTTAGGTATGCAGGTACTCTTCCAAGCTAAGATGAAGACTGATATTTTTGGAATGGCGAAAATATCTGGCTTGTTTATATGTGTGTCCTAAAGCATCTCATATTTTAAGATTATAGTTAAAAGTGTTGAGTTTTTAAATATTGTCATAGTATTTTGTTTCTTTTATGAGGTGTTTTGTTGGGGTTTTTTCTGTAGGTATGTATATCAGAAGGTTCATTTTTTATAAATATTTCAAACCAGGAATGTTCCTTTGTAAAACATTTGGCCACTGGAATATAGTTTGGTTGCTTGATAATTTACTCTTGCTTTGTCTCAGTTCTGCCTTTTCAAAATATACTTGTGACTGCAGGATATAAATCTAAAAGTGGAGAACAGTCATCCATATTTTCAAATGGTAGCAACCATTTTTCACAATTGACATACTCAGTCCAGTCAATGGATATGTCTGGAATCTCATCTCATGGTCTGTGTAGCTGACTGCTATGGATTTGATGTCAGATTCTCTCTTGTTCATCTGTAGCAAATATCAGTTAATACATGTAGTCAATAAAAATACATTGGGAGAAGATTTCAAAAGATGTCAAAACAAATGAATAGACAGGGAAGCCTGCCTTTTCTGCTCTTCTATTGTAAGGAATAATTCCTTTTATTTCAGTGCAAATAGAAAGTAAAACACATGCTTAAGTTTTATTTGTGGTTACTAGTGTCAATCCATATAGGTCATTGAAGCTTTATAGAGTAAACGCAAGCAGAGTTTGGTCCAATATTTTTACAAATGACGTCTTGATCACCCTTTCAAAATTTACAAAAGTGCAGAAGAAAGCCTCCCATCCCAAACTCAGTAGCTACCAGCTTTCTGCTATACTTCCTGCCTTTTGTAATCTTTCCAAAACATTACCAAGAGCACTCATCTGAGGGTGAAGCTGCCTTCAGTAGGAGCTTCTTGGCTCTCACTGTAGCAGCACTAAGGAGGAGGTGTGCCCTGACTCACTAGTTCCCCAGCCCAAAAATCCTTTCTTTTTTTGAGCCAGGAAACTCTTCTGATCAGGAGTCATGTGTTTGATTGATACTCTTGTCATTTCATCTTTTAATCTTTTAATAATGATTCTATTGGATTTTTTTCACTGTCCCCATTTAACAGGGGCCAAAGGACAAGAGGTTCCTCAGCATAGGGGGGGGAGCCCACCCTGGAGGCTCCAGGTGAGATTAAGTCCTTGGGCCACTGTGCAGGAAGTTCAGTTGCTCATGGAGAATCAAAGACTCATAGAAAGGTTTGGGTTGGAAGGGCCCTTAAAGATCCCCTCATTCCAAGCTCCCTGCCATGGGCAGGGACACCTTCCACTAGATGAAGTTGCTCAAAGCTCCCCCCAGCCTGGCCTTGAATGAACTCAGTTTGAAGTTGTTACCCCTTGTCCTACCATTACACGCCTTTGTAAAAGTCCCTGTCTGGCTCTCCTGCAGTCCTCCTTTATGTACTGGAAGGTGTTCTAAGGTCTCCCTGGAGCCTTCTCTTCTCCAGGCTGAACAACCCTGACTCTCTCAGCCTGTCTTCATGGAAGGGGTGTTCCAGCCCTCAGATCATCTTTGTGTACCTCCTCTGGACTTGCTTCCCCAGGTCTGCATCCTTCTCATCTTGAGGGCCCAGAGCCGGATGCAGTACTCCACGTGAGGTCTCAGAAGAGTGGAGTAGAGGGAGGAATCTCCTTCCTCTGCCTGCTGGTCACACTGCTTGTGATGCAGCCCAGGGTGTGTCTGGCTTTCTGGGCTGTCAGCACACGTTGCCAAGTCGTGTTGATCTTTTCATCAAGCAACATCCCCCAAGTCCTTCTCCTCAGGCCTGCTTTCGATCCATTCTCTGCCCAGTCTGTATTTGTGACCTAAGTGCAGGGCCTTGCAATTTGCCTTGTACTCCACAAGGTTGGCACGGGCCCACCTCTCAAGTCTGCCAAGGTCCCTCTGGAGGACAGCCCTTCCTTCCAGCATGTCGACCATACCACACAGCTTGTCAGCAAACTTGCTGAGGATACGCTCAGTCCCTCTGTTCATGCTGCTGACAGAGATGTTGAACAGCACTGTTTGTTGACCCCTGAGGAATTTCAAGGAGTTTCCCAAGTCTTTTATATGTAGTTAAAGTGACATTCTCTTTTCAGACTTGTCCTTCTGACCTCCAGCAGGACTCAAAAATTCACACACAAAAATTCAGACTTACAAGTGTTTCCATGTTAAGCGTAAGATAATGTAAAATATCTTCTGGAAAAGACAATTAGTGCTATCTCATGTTGTTATTAAGGTCCTCTCACTGTTCAGTCCAGTTCATTGGAAAGACCTTAATTTATGCTGCGTTGCTGATGTGCTCTAGAGAGACACTGTGCTTTTCAGATTCACTGAAACGTTCTGCAACTGGCTTTTCAAAACTGGCTTGAACCCTCACAGTGCAGCAGCTGGTGCAAGAAGTATTGTCCTTTATAGCCCAAGGTCAATAGATGGGAAAAACCTTCATGTTTTAGTTTTTCCCTGTGGAAGTTCTGTATTTGGGCTCAGAGAAGTGGCAGCATTTATGTTTTTCTTCAGTTGAAATGTCGGGGCTGGAGTTCTTTGCTATTCCATGCTTTATGTCAAATCTATATTCACAGGAGGCAAATTAAAGTTATCTCACACATTTTCCTCAGCATCCCTGAGCCTGGACTGGCCGGGCCATGAGTTCACCACCCCTCTGCCCATCGGTGCTTCCCCCTACGGATCCGGCAGACGGAGCGGAGTCAGAGCAGTGCCGGCAGCTGAGCCGAGACAGGGAGAGCCCAGGAGGCCAGGCCGGGTCAGGGATCAGTCAGTGATGTGTGTGTGTGTGTGTGCAGTTGGGGCTCACTGGTGGCCCAGCACAGTGTGACTCCGAGGCGCTGCTGTGCCGCTGTCCTGGTGTCCCTTCCTGCCCTCACACACCCCGTGGTGACACTGATGGTGTTGGGGCTCGGCCGGCATTCGCATGCCTCCAGCGCTATGGCACTGCATTCACGTGTCAAGAAAACCGAAGGAAATGTTATCAGCAATAACATTTCTCTTTACTTTTCAAAGATATGAGCACATATTCAGGAACTTTTCAATGGATTTGTGCATATTATAAATAGTCTCAGAAACAAAAATTATAAGAGGAATAATAGTTAAAAAACAATATTTTTTTTCCCTTTAGAGACTTAACAAATTCTTCATAAGGGAGGTGTAAGTAACTTTCTTTTTGTCTTTCAGAGACAAAGCAGTGTCACAATCACACGTAAATCCATTGTACACTGTCTTCCATCAAGTACTGTCAGATTTTGACAGATGGTTTTTCTGTTGTGTTTGGGTAAATTGGGTTACCCACACCACAGATCTTGAGGCTTTCATTTTACTGTGCTTGCTTGTCTGTGCATTTCTCCTACTTTGTCTTTTTCTTTAATATTAACAATCAAAAAATGGAGCAAGGTTGAGGCTGAGAGGCTGAGGCTGGGGAGGACAGCAGCAGTGAGTTCTCATTTGAGGGCTGATGAGTGAATATTGAGGAAATTAAATTCAGAGACATATTCCTCACAGACTCTGAAGCCAACAAATTCTTAAGACCTTCTGATATGATCAGACTAAGAGATATAAGCCGTGAAGGTGTATGCATTTACATTATCTGACTTTTGGAGTTGAATTTAAAGCTAACTTGGATTTTATAACCTTTGAAGAACTGTAACAATTTTGTACAAAAGATCCGAAGATGTTAAAAGGATGACAATGTTTATGTAAGCAACACCAAAAACCTCAGGGTGGTTTCTCCTGCAAGGGAGAAGTTACAGCTCTGTCAGTTGAGACTGGGGAGAACACACTGAAGCCTGTCCAGGTGCTCCATTTTATGATGTAATTGAGCATAAGTAGCTTCAACGTGAACTGGTCATGTCACAATTCTGCTGAAATTATGTGCAGTTCGGGAACTTTGTCAAACCTATTCATGAATATAGGGAGTTGTCAAACCAAATGTGCTGGCTGGCTGGTTTAATGACCATTTTAGAGTTTTGTAACATTGGCACTCATACAGTCTAAGATTATAAAAGTAATTAAATTATGTGTTTGGATCATGTGCAGATTGCTTACGGGAATTGGGAAGCAATTTCCTTCTGCTCCTTACAAAGCGCTTAGACCAGAAATGTAGAAACACAACTGAGAAACGCAGTTTTGAGCCAAAAGGTTGTCTGCTACTTCCTTGGGTGTTTGCAGCTCAGCAGCTCTCTTGGGAAGAAATAGCCTTGTTCTGGAACCCAGGGCAGCATTTCACAGCTTAGCAGATATTTATTTCATTTCAAAGATCTTGATCCTGCAGAAAAAAAAAACTTTATTCCTTTTCCCTCATTTTTCTTTCCTGTTTTTTTCTTTCATGGGACAGATGGCATTTTCCCTGGGTAGCCTGTTCACAGCCCTGGCTGCAGCAGAATGCCCTGGGCATTCTTTTCACCTTTCTCCACCTCAGGTGTAGTCAGAGTACTAAACTAGATGAATGAATCAGCTTCCTTGATGTGTCAAATCCCATGTTCCTAACGGCTCATTAAACAATTTCTAGCTGCCAGAATCAAGCAGCTTCCAAAACAGATTGATTCTGCAAAAAGAAGTTTTAGTACAGTCTGTCAGGTTGGGATTTTCCTTCTTCTTTTCTTCTTCTGGCTGATTGCCATTTTTATTTGATGCCTTCAGATGCTGTGTGTGTAGGGGTTTTTCTGTTGTTCTTTTTGCTTTAAGTATTTTTTCATGTAGTAATTATCTTGTTTCAGAGTCTGAACATACATCATAAATACAGATTATCATCTGTGTGTTATTGTTTACTGATTTTGAAAGTTTGAAATCTGTTTGACAGTTAAATCTTAAAAAAACCTAGGCAACTATTTATTTACCTCAGTAGTTGTTCTTTAGTTGGTTCTTAGCGAAAATGCTCTTCTAATGGTTTTCACATACCTTCTTGAAAGGTACCAGTGGGTGGAGCCCCTCCCTATTCTCTCTCTTCTTCCTTATTTGCACTGGATGTAGAGCCTGGGTTTCAGACTTGCTCTTGTTCTTTTGTTGCCAGATGGACCAAAACAACTCCTCTTCTTTAACCAAAATGAGTAATTGAAACTTTACTCATTATTTGCTTTCAAAGATTTTTATACCCTTTCCTGAAAGCCATTCACCCATACATATTTCTTATTATTATGCTTTATTTTCTTACTTCTTCTGGAATCACAGATTAAATTATAAATACCACAGTCAAATACAAAGATATTTAAGCTGGTTACTGAGATGAGCCTCGACCTGTATCTGGCTCTCACCAGCATTTTCTGTGACCTTGATCAAATCAATCATTGATCAAGTCATACCCCCTGACTGGAGAAAAAGCTGAGCATCCTCCAAGGCCTGCAAAACTCAACTCCCCTATTTTTAAAAAACGTTTGTCAGAAAGAACTCAGCTGAAGTGCAAACTGTTATGAATAGTCATTATATAAAATTATTATGGGGGTGTTTATTTTAAAATGTTCAACTTGGTGACCTTTTATGATGGCCATTAGGACTGGTGAATAATATATACTATTCCTATTTGTTTATTCTTCAAGGTCTCTGGGATGCATTTTATATGAGATGTGCTGTATGAACCATGCATTTACTGGACAGAATTTTTTGTCTGTCATGTTAAAAATTGTGGAAGGTGAAACACCTTCTCTTCCTGATAGATATCCAAGCAAACTGAATGCTGTGCTGTGCAGGTATGTCATTTTCTTGATTAGCAGATTTTTCAGTAAGTTTGGACAGTTGCTTAATTACTACTTTTGGTTTTTAATGTTTCAGCATGTTAAATAAGAATCCTTCATTGAGACCAGCAGCAGCAGAGATCCTAAAATCCCCTTATGTTGATGAACAACTAAAGGTATGTAAGAAAAAGCAGCAGCTGTACACTTGCCATTTGAGTATGTATTTTGCAAAAGCAAAATGGAGGCAGGGAAAGCATGTTGAGAAAAAAAAAATGACGGCTGTTCATGGGAACCTTAATCCAGGAGACTTTCAGAGCTGTAGTACAAATATGATTGAGGAATGAAGCCCTCATCACTTGACATGCTGAATGTATCCCCTCTTAAATGTTATGTGCGATAAGAAAAACAGACATTTACACATAACAAATGTAAATCTCTTGGGCCTGGGTACACATATCTGTAAACTGTTCTGGTTAGTCATAGTTTTAATGAAAACCAATGCCTTTTGCTCTTTTTGCCCAGGCTTCAGTGCCTGTATTATTTGGCTTTCTGTGAAGGTGGGGGAGGAAACTGCTCGGTCAGTTTTTATATTAGGATGGTATTGGGTAATAGCTGAAGATTCTGGATAACTTTAGCATCAAGTCTTGATACCCCTTCTGTTTTATTTCCTTCCAGAAAATACAGTACGAGTTCACAAACATGACTGTGAAAGACAAGGCACTTAAGTGGCAGAAAGAAACTGCAGCTATTTTTGGTGCTGTGTAAGTACTTTTACCAGTTTTATGAGCAGTAGTATATGAAATTACAGTGTTGCCAAATAATGTCATTAACACTTGTGTCAATCTCATAGTGCTTTATGTTTAGATAAACCTATTCCCCAGAAAAACAAAAAACCAACCGCATTAGGGAGATGCATAACTAAGATTTAGGAAGTAAAAAAAGATTTGCAGATGAAATATTTTTATTACGTGACTGTGTAAATTGCACATGCAGGTGCACTATGTGTTTATGTTAATTTAGTACCAATTGGTGTGTAAATCATGACCTTTGTCTTTAAATTTTGGAGGTTTAAGCTGTCATTTTAGTTAGGTCATCATCATTTATAGTGCTGCTGTTTCTGTACCTAGTAAAAATTGAATGTGAAAGCTATGTTTTCTAAATGACACCAAATTAAGAGCATATACACTTAAACTTATATTCATCTAATACCTCTGTAGGATACTGTTATTTTTATCTTGTAACTACAGTGAGAAATCGAGAGTAGCAATGTTTCTTGGCTCTTACGTCAGCAGTGTCTTCACACATGATCTCTCTCTTAGGCACTGAATGTGTACTGAATTAATTAATTGCATTAAATTACAATGCTGTGATGTTTAAAGCAAATTCCAGCATGAACATTTTAATTTTGCCTTTTTAAATTAGCTCTGCAGTTTCATGGGAAACTCACCCTCCCCTTTGCTCCCCATCCCTGAGTTTTATGTACAGGTTTTTTTTTGTTAGGAGCTAGCAAGCGCAAAACCAGAAGTTTGTGATCCTCTGAGGAAGCAATGAACATCCATGTTTCTTGTTTCCTCTAAATAACTGTCAGGATTTTAACAGCTCTCTGAAATTTGTTTTGAATTATTAGGTAACAGCAATAAAGATTACAGCAATCCAGAACTGGCAGTGCCTTTGAGGCAATAGGACTTTCACCCTTGTTTTTTATGACCTCTGCTCTTGTACAGGACCCACAATTTTGCATCTGTGATCACTCTGCAGATGCTGCCAATTCTGCTGCTTGCAAGCATCCCTTCAGGAAAGGTGACCACCTTCAGCTTCTCCAAACAAAGTGTAGTTTGCTGTCAGTGGTAGGAAGAAAGCAGAGTACAGATAGTTGAATTCCATATAACAAAATCTTTTGTACAACATTTTACCCAGTTTAACTGCTGGCAGTGGATCTGTAGGCTCTCATCTCTACAAATTGTGTTTTGGTTTTCTACTCGTCACTTCTGTCCTTCGTGTCTCTTGTTGACAGATGAGTCTCTGTCTTTTTGTGAGACCAAAGTTTTTCATTTTGGTATGAATAGGTACCTTTAGTATAAATAGTTCATTGAACTTTGCAAGCCTTGATGTAAAATGAAATTATAAATATATATATTCAAGTTAATTCAATTAACTTTGAGCAGACTCCTTTTTTTCAAGTTAAATATAGTTAACTACAGAGATATTCCTTAGAGATATACTGTAAGTAGTTTTGAAGCACTGAAATCTTTCCCAGATATTATGCCAATGAATTATATTCAATATTTAATGCTTGTTGAAACATAGAGTATGAGAATCTTCAAGAAACTTTTAATTCTTGCCTTTATCTTGTGGGCGCAAGATTTCAGATTATCTGTATGCACCAAAACCATTGCATCCACTTTGGGGAAGCAGTACTGTTATTTGCAGAATATATATCCAGGCTTCAAATATCCCCATGCTTCTTGAAGAGACTGATAAAATCACTTTGTATTTTTTGTAAAATATAGACTGTATTCTATACCTGATCCATTGTCATTAGCTAGAATGTATTGAGTCTCATCACCTTCCAAATGGACATCATTTTCTGACAGAGCTAGCATGTGGGGAGGACATTTATGTATATCCCAGAATCTTAAATGTACTTTTTCAAAAGCAAGTTTGTAGTCTCTAAGAGGAAGAGCAAGTAGTTCTGACTACAAACATCATGCTCTTATTCTATTGTTAGAAGGAAATAGGAAATCTGCTTCCGTGCAGAGTTCCTGTAAATTGTGAAGCAATGAATGGCAATTTAGCTCGAGGTTTTAAAGTTCAGGGCATCAATCAGAGAAAAAAAATCCCAGGAGAAGCTTTACTGTAACTTATCCTCACTTGTGCTACAGTGTCATTATTTTTGCCCAAGTGTTTGGAATATGCAAGAAGTCATCATCTTATCATGACTCTCATTGTACTTATGAGAAATTAGCTGCTTGTATTGTTACTCATAAGCAAAATGCCAAATAATTCCTGCAATCCCAGATCTAAAGAGGTAGGCAAAATGAACTAAAAATAACTGAAAAATGATGGAGAGCAGAAAAGGAGAGGAGAAAAAAATTAAACATAGTGAATTCCCCACATCTGCTGTAATGCAGCAATTCTCTAGTCTCAGTACAGGCAGTTGCTCCCTGTGGGGTTCTCCTCAACCATTGCTACTTTATATTTATGTTTACTTTTTTCTCATCAGGAATTCTTTTTGCCATGTAAAGCAAAAATGTTGAGTCTAGTTTCTTCTAGTAAAGGCCTCTGATGGCTTAATCTATTCCCATTCAAGTCATAAATTTTAAATATTTAAGTAAGTATAAGGCTGTACAAGTTCAGTTTCAACTTGAATGAAAAATTGCTTCTTTCCCCATGAGATTCTCTTAATTTAAATTAGAGTTTTTTACAGGAGACAAGAAATATGTCTACATTATTCATACTTGAAGAGTTAGTTCCATTCTTATGAATAATTGAACTCTTCTTGTCTTTGTCCTTAATCTTTCATATTTCATACTAATATTCATATCTTTGCACTGTTTGAAAAACATAATGAAATCTTCTCTGCTCTTTTATTAAAATCCTGATTTCAAAATGATAGTCCAGAAGGAGTGTTACAATTTGTATGGTTACAAGCCTGGTCTCTTAGATTATCAGCAGTGCATTTATTCATAAGAGCAAAAACAGTAATTTGAAATGAATACTTGGTATTATAAATACATGGTATAAGAAATATATGTTGTGTAATTGAAAGGGGACTGCCAAGGCATTTCAAACGAGGGCTTAATTTTTGTTTTAATTACTGTAGGATGTGAGATAAAAATCTGAGATTAGTATCCTTTTTCTGATAAAGGACTAATATTGCTCTCCTAGGTTGATAAACACAGCTGAAATACATAAGTCAATAATTCATGCTCAGCTTTCAGAGATGGGCTATGGAGATCATTTTACCTGTGAACTCTTGTTATTGATTAGGACCAGAAATTCAAGAGGGCAACGTGATTATTATATCTGTCATTAAGGACACATAAATATTCTCTTTTATTCTAGACAGCTTGTAACAATCAATGTAAAATGTACGAGCAGTATTATTACCTCTCATTTAAAGACTGCCTCGGTACTTGGAATATGCCCAATAATGAAGCCTGACAGGGTAAATATTTCACTGTGCTTCAGTATTTATTCTTTTAAGGAGGTGAACCTACCTTTTTCCATCCTCACCTGAAATGATTCACCCCCTTCACAAATCCAAGTTTAAATATTTCACTTTAAAAGAGGCATTTGCTTTCCAAACTAAAGTCTATTTAGTCTGCTATGGTTCCAGAGACTTTCTAATTATTCCATTTGAAATGTCACTGTGTTTCAATACCTGGTCAAAATACGGAATATTTACATTTTTATATGAAGATGGGTTTGCTTGCATTCAATTTCAGGCAGAAGAAAGTTCATTTGCAAACTCTGCAGGAACTTTCTGAAGTACAGAAAATGACGCCGCGGGAACGGATGCGGCTGAGGAAGTTAAATGCTGCAGATGAGAAAGCAAAGAAGTTGAAGTAAGTTGTGCCCTAACCATGCCATTTTCCCCACCCAACAGTCTAATGGGAGAGTTAGAATTGTCAAGAAATAACAACAGAATGGGTCTTCAGCTACTCAAAGTCAACGAGGATTTTGGATGACAATAAATCACACCAATTATTTATGTAGGAAAAAACCAAGAACATTAGCCCAAAACTGGTGCTTTGAGTATCATGTTTCTGGTTAAATAAGCATATGAGATATTTTCAGATGTGTTACAGTAGGAGACTTTTTTTAGATGACTGGTTATGTTAGGAACTGCCCAGTCTGAGGAGTCAGACATTTAGTTACAATCCAGCTTTTGTCAGTTGTTTTGGCCTCAGAAGTTTTCCAATTGAAGTTAATACTCAGAGGATAGATAGTCTTGTCAAAGGATCAAACAGGGGTAATGGACATGTTGTAAAGGCTTTATGATTTATGGGGTTTTTTATTAAGTGAGACATAACAAAATGTTTTGGAAGAGATTAGGTACAGTTTCTGATGGAATATGAGAAACAACTGGAAGGCTTTGTTTGGGGTTTTTTAATAAAAACCAGAATATACTGTTTTGATGACACCTTTGAAGCAAAGAACTAAGACCTTCGTGTCCTTTTGGAAAATATGTCGGAAGAGCACTTGTGTCTGACTGGCATTTGCTACATAAATTGATTCTCATTTAAAAAAACCCTCTCCTTGAACTGAAACCACTGTATAAAAAGTATTAAACTTAACACCTCTTCTGCATGGTGCTTTCAGTAATATGGTAGGCCAATTCTTGTACTAATATGAAATTTATAAATAGCAAGTCTTTCTCTTTCACTTTTTAAAAATGAATGGAGATTAGGAAATAATACTAATTGCAGGATACTTCTAGTTTGGTTTTCGTTTTCATTGCTTTCTTGCATGTTGATGTTTTCTGTTGAGATTTTCACGTTTTTTCTTTCCCCCAACAACAAAATGAAATATATGTGTTTTGTAATATTAAGGCAACATTAATATTCAGACCTTGTTCTCAGTCATGAATCTTTAAAATGGATCTACATTGAGCTCTAGATCATTGTCAGCTGTCTCTAGCTGAAAATGTTGGAAACAATGCAAAAACGATACCTTCTCAGACAGGAGATCTGCTTCCAGCAATGCAAATCTAGAAATGGATGGGAAGGGAACATAGTAATGGAAGCTGGAAAAACTGCTTAATGTAGCACCTGTCTTAAGTGGCTCCACACAGAAAACCACAGTTACCAACTGTCCCCCGGGGCAGAGTTCATAGCACAAAAATGTTGCATGCCTGTCTACAGCTGCAATACATGGTGGAATAAAGCCCAAAGTATTTAAGATCTTTGGAAGAAATGGAAGAGAATGGGACTAAAAATTTACTATTTCTTAATGATGTTATGCAAGTCGTGAAAGTAGAATATAATAGGGTTTGGAAATAAGGTCTGAAATCTCTTTTTGTGTTCATTAAAACCTGAGTAGATGCCATGACTTATTTGTCAACATGGAAATCTCATTACGGAATTTGTTTTCCCACATCTGCTTTTAGAAGATCCCTTTGTGCACGCCCTGATATCACATTCTAAATACATGTGTTCTGTATTTACAGACAGCTGGCAGAAGAAAAATATCAAGAAAATATCAAAAGAATGCAAGAATTCAGGTCCCGTAATTTTCAGCAGCTGAATGTCAACATCCTACATGTAAGTATGGGCTGTTGTTTCGGAGGTCTCATTTATGTGCACCCAGTGTATAACACTTTTCTGTTTCCCACATGGTTTCTTTAGCACTAGAGGCACAGGCCTGTTCTGAGACTAATAACTGGGAAGTGCATCACGGTCTGGACTGCTTAGCTGAACCTGTTGATCTGTGATGAGGCAAAGTACATTCAGTTATTCAGAAAGGGTTCAACAAGCTCTCTGTTCATTGCAGTTTTATTTTTCTAAGTTACCCTTTCTTAATTTACCCTTAAATCTAAATCTGCTCTCTGAAATGTTTTTACTAACTATATGACATCAGAGTTCAAAATGCATTTATTTTCAAGATGTTTAGAATTGTAATCCTTTAAACACTTTAATTTGGTGTGGCTGTGGGTTCTTTTCATTTGGTTAAGAATGTTAACACTTCAATTGGCTTTTTAGTAAGAATGAAGCCTTGGAATGACTCCCAGAATAGATTGTCCTTTGCTTTTAAGCTATCTGCAACAGAAGATGAGCCAGTTCAATTCCAGCACCACATCTTATAGTAGAAAGAAAAGGGTCAGTTTGGAAATAGTTGGTGAATGCATCACAGAAATAATTTTTTGTGTGCTTTGTATTCTATCTTTTCTTTTGCATGTCCTCTGGCTTCCATTTCCCATTGTGTTTAGAGAAAAAAATATATTAAACCTACTTCTTCTTATGGCTGAGTCACTACTGATAACTTACAAAAATATTAGGATTTTATTTTAGTATTTACCTAATACAAGTCCCAGGAATTGCATAGATCAGGAATTGTCACAAACATTGTGTTGTGATCCTGCTGAAAGCTCTATTTCTGTTTCTCCATGCTGCTTCATCATTTGACTAAGGAATCTGCTGAGCAGACTTCAAAACACCCCATTCATTCTCAGCCAACCACCATCTGCAGCTGTGTGTCCATAGGACATGATGAACCAAGAGGGAATGGGACAAGTGAACTCAGCATGTCTGAACTTACAGACCATGGTAAGAATTCAAAGTCTGACATTGAAATGAAAATTCCTATCAAGAAAGAAAGATTTGTCCCTTGTAGTTCATATGTGGTGGGGAAACTGCAGTTTAAAAAGTGGTCAGATTTGTAAAGTTGTCAAAAAATGGCGAAGAGAGAAGGAAATTAATCTGGATGGATGTATGTATAGCAGATGTATAGCAGGGTTACATGGCAGGAGGTCTGTGTTCCCAAAGTTTGAGTGACCTGTGAGCAGAGATAGAGGTGAATGTACTTCCTCCAAAGGAGATGCTGAATTAGAAGGAAATAGCTTAAACTTTACACATATGAAATGACTGGCATTAGAAAAGCATTTCCTAACTTATCTCTCCAGTGAAAAACAGAGTACAAGAATTCAAAGTGTTTGCACCTTTGGTACACTTCGATGCCATTTTCTTTGTCTTTAACAATGAGAGAAGCAGATGGAAACTCTTTAAACTCTGGTTATCTATATTGTTCACAAATGGTGAGCTATTGTCTAAAGAATATGAAGTACTATATGACATGTATTTTTCTTTTACAGACAAAAAAATACTCAAGCTTTTTGAAAAGGGTCAGACTGAAAATCTTGTGTTTAATGAAGGGAATATTTTTAAGATCACATTTATAAGCTTTTTTTCTACAATGCTCTGTAGTAGTGTCTTACTCTTAAATATTCAAAAATCATTGTGTGAGCACTATTATAGTGAAAGATTTTTAATCAGATTAGAATCTTGCAAATATGCATCAATATACTTTAAAGTAGGAGGACTACTTTTCTCTAATGGCACGGTCTTTGGGTGTGGGTTTATGTACGCCTGTGAAAGTATAGGTCATTAAATTAAAGGCATCAGAATCAGTTTGCTTGTGGTGGAGGTGTTTTGGAGTTTTTTAATAGCAAGTGGCGCTTTTTTCTTTCAATGTACCCTCATTTGTGTCTGTGTGGTTGGCTTGCTGTTTCACAGGATGAGGAGAGATGACCTGTGTGGGAGAGAGCCCAGCTGCTAGAATTACATCCTGGGGGGAGGGTGGGGAAACGTGCAAAGGGAGGACTGAGAGAAGGCAGTAAACAGTGAGAGATGGACCGGGAGAAGCTTACAAAGACTCCTAAATAGAAACAGAACAACATGCTTGGAAGGAAAGAAACGGATTATTCTGCCTTTAGAGATCATTAAGCTGTTAAACTATAATGGCAGGAATGAGATGCATTTATATCTCGATACAAAAGTTGGGTCAGTCCATTGTACAAAACTGAATGCATGTTTAATTGCTTGTGCCAGAGTCTCTGACGGAGGAGTGGTGGGTTCATGACAAAAAGGAGTTATGGATAGGCAAGAGAAATTACATGGTTTCTCTTTTTTGCTTTTTGAATACCTTGTTATTCCTGAAGCTGATGTCAAAGCTGTTACTTACTCTATTCAGTATTCATACTCTTCTTTTCTTTAAGCATTTCAGTGCAACCGTGCATATCCTACATGTCTAATTATTAAGTTATTAATTGCACCTTTGTATTTGAAAATGTAGAAACTATTCCAGCTATTGATTTTCCTACAGAATTTTGTCCTTGATCAATGGCTATACAATAATAAAAGAAAAAACTAGAAGCGGGGCTGTAAAATAGTTTTAGCAAGTTGTCTTACGTGTTAATTAATCTTGCTGACCCTTACTATGTTAGCAGAAGAAGTTAGCATATGAAAACCAGACTAACAAGCTCCCTAGTTACAACTAATAACTAAAAACTGTTTAGGAAGGAGAGAAAAGGCAGCAGCAACTTTTAAATTATCAGGACAGACCTAAAAAAGTCCTCTCAAGAAAAGCTGGTGAGGAGCAGCTAGGGATAGTACTCCAGACTCAGCAGGTGTGGAAGAAAGGTCAGAGTATCTGTGGCTCATAACCTGCACCCCTTATAAAATTTGCAACATGAGCTGAAGAGAAGGGCAGTTTTTGGAGCATTGAAAGACCAAGCTATTAAAGGATTAGGAAAAGGAATAGAGAATAAAACACCTTGCACGCATCTTTCAGTGAAAATTATCTAAAGCATTATGAATTGCAGTTGTATGTCATTATGGAAGGTGTCAAACACAAAGCTCAAGGTTTAGCTTTAGTAAGTAGTTTTGAATACTGTGGCATCTTGATGCAGTTTTAGTAGTGTTAGTTACACTTAACTGAAAGTTGGGAAAAACAAGGCAGTGTAGTTAGATAAACAAAACCCACTGTGACAGTTTGGGGATTTGGACTCAACAGTGGACAAGTTTTAGCGATGACAAAAGCATTCAACTGCTATAGACCTCCCTGGGAAGTTTAAGCTTCTGCAAAAAATGTTTTATGTAATCAGCAATGATATTCTGAAGATGTTTTATTCTAACTAGCAGCCCTGTGCACTTGAGAGACATTTGAAAGAGTTCTTTGAAATCACCTATAGCTGACCAATTTGTTAGTATTCAAGCACATTTATTTTCTGGAATACGAAAGATGTGAGTGGACCCTGTGGTTTTGATGTGGAACTGAACTCATGGTACTACAGAAAACCTTTCTCAAGATTGTTTACAGCTGGTACAAGTTCTTGAGAACTTAAAGAAATTATCTGATTCTTATTCCTAAAGAGAAATGCTTCAGGCAATGTAAATACTGTTTTTTTAGCATTTTTAAGATGCATTGCCTTATTGCCTTGCAGCTTAAGTACTTCTCTCCTCCTGTATATAAACCTCTATATAACACTTCTGTATTGTTCATGTGTTTTAACAGTGGTCACTTTTAGCTTACCTGGACCTTCTGTCCTTATTCTTCCCTTAAGATGCTTCCTAGCTCTTACCTCAGAATTTATAATAGATTATTTTGGTTTTAGTGCTCTAAGTTTTGAGCTCACAGCTCTGTTCTTTGAGTTTTCTCGTTTTCCATTATTCCACTTCTCAGGGTCATGTAGTGTTTGTTCTTATATTATCATGGTTCTGGGACTTTGTCTCTCCAGTTGGCACGCATACTAGAACAAAGGATTCTTTTGGTTTGGCTATTACTTTTCTCCACACTGCAGATCTCCAGAGAGATGGCCTGGGTAACATTACTTGCAATAGTGAAGTTTTTAAAATGCACTTTAAACTTCTATTTCTCTGAAGTGCTACAGTAAGTTTCTTAAAAATTTTGCATCTTTAATCATATTATCTAAGGTAAAAAAATATTCTCCTTATATGTAAAAAGACAGACAATAAAGTGGCTAAGGAAGAGCAAAAAAAAAAAATTACTTCTGTAATTAATATTAGCCATATTAAGTCAGTAACTGAAGTATGTTGATTGTATCATTGGAACAGTAAATGTTCTTACTGTATTGTTTCAGCTAGTTAGACCACTAACGTGTTCCTTAGAATACTAAACCTTTGTAAATAGAAGCAAATGAAAAATGTTTTTGCTCATTTGCAAGTCTTTTGTGTAATAGCTTTAATCTGCATTAAATTTTTGGTTTGGTTAATTGGAAACAAAACTTAAATTATATTTTGGTAATGAGATATTTATGGAAAGATATTTTTTAGTTGTGTTTAATTGGAAATTGTTGATATCTCCATCTTATGTGTCCAGGAATTTATGGAATTGTCATCATACAAATAATTTAACTCTATGGTGGACGGAGCAGTTAAGAATATGTTGTACTACTAGGAACAACTTTGGTTTACTGTAGATATCTTTGTGTCTCTTCCATCTTCAGTTTCTCCAAGTGCAAGCAAGAGACAAAAGAGCTGAAATAAGATTTGTATAGAGATAGTACACGGAAACACTGAGCCACCGTCAGTGTTAAATTCAAATATTCGTGTGTTGAACGTATATATATATGTATATATCTATACACTTCATTTGCTTTCAAGGAGCAGCAAAACATGGAATAGCTAATGATTAGCATTAGGAATGGCTAATGATTAAGAACTGAATTCCCTTTATATTTTGATTTGGATGTTTTGTTTTCTGCTTAATTTCTCCAGTTCATTTTATTGATTAATTATTTCTGAATGTTAAAAAGCATATTTTGCAAGTCATGGCAATGATGCAGGAATGAACAATGCAAAATATGTCAGGATAAACTTGTACCTATATTTCCCATTCTTGCTGAGGGTTACCTATGAAATAAATTATTCATCTTCTCTTGTTATCATCAAAAAGAAAAGCCACCTAGCAATAAATTGCTGAACATCACACCCACATCCACATGCCCGCCTCTTGACCAATTTTTTATAGAAGCTATCTCTCTTTGGGCTAGGACAGATAGGCCGATGTACATTTTTCTGGAGATTACTGCATTTCCATTGCATGTACTTATTTTTCAATATTGGTTTTGTGAAAATACTGGTGAGGCAAATTATATTGTAGTGCTGGCACCCAGAGGTGAGTTCATCTAATAGGAAAAAAAAACCAACAAAGCTGTGAAAAAGAACTCTGCATATTTAACTGCTCATTTCTGTTAATGATAATGACTGCAGCTGGAATAAAAGAATTCATTTTATAAAATATAAGCAAAAATTATCAACAAGATAATAGGACCATCCATGACCTACAACCCAGCCTTGTTTTTATGGATGAATACGGTCAGTGCCTTTCTCTGCCAGTTAGAACAAGGCAGTTCCAGCTGGGCAGGTTCATTACATGTTTAATATTTGATGATGTGGCCTCCTTCTAAAAAGCTGCTGGAACCATCACAAAAGTAATGCATTGCTTCCTAATACAGCATTATAGTTCATCTTCTAATTTATCTGATTGAGTTTGTAGTCCACTCTTCTGATTCAAAAAGAATAACCAGAAAAGCAGCTACCCCCTTTTCCAGAGAACTGGATATTGGCATTTTAGGATGCAGAAGGTCATCTTTGCCCTAGATTTTCTGCTGATAGACCCCCTCAGCTTTTCTGTGTGTTCCACTACACACTGGGCTAGGTAATGGCAGATCTCTCACTGCATCGCATTAACTATTTGAGTGCAGGTAGTTTCACCTTGGTTGCAATGTCTTCTAATGAAGTCAGATTTTACAGCATAGTTCCTCTCAATTCTTTGTACAGCCTGATTCCTTTTGACTTGCCTAAGTTTGCAGAGGTACTGAATAAATTAGGAGATACTACTTATGGGGACTTACTGTAAAGAATCCAGAGAAATCTGTATCAGACCATGCATTGTACCCACCTATGTTGGAAAGTAGTGTGCAATATCTGAAATTTCTTAGTTAACTAGATAGAAAATCCTCTAGGTAGAGGAGCTCAATCTTTGCAGCTGCAAATAGCATGAAGAGCAAGGCATAATCCTGTTATACAACAGTAATAGCTAAAGGTTCAGGGTTTCTGATTCAATTTCTACAGTAGAACTTGCCTTGAAATTGGCTACAAAACCATAAGCTGTATCTGAAAGTGCTTCTAGATAGTTCAGTGCAATTACAGCTGCAATAAAAACTCGCCTTTCCTTACCATCATTGTTGATCCTTCTAGTCTGGATCAGTGTTTACAGCTGAAAGATAAACTGGATACAAAGCTATCTGCACTACCAAAAGCCCAGACCTTTTACAGGAGCCATGAGGAGTGTTAAATTCAACAAGCCACACTCTAACAGGCATGAAAACTTAAAGCCATGCACTGGCATTCGTGGCTAAAAGTGCCACTTTATATTCATATCAATTTCACGGCTGATGAGACATGGTAAACAAGGGTGGAGAGGTTTTATTTTTTTTAAAAGGTGTTCAAGAAATTATATACGTATTTATATTTTAAAGGCTTGTCCTCATTGTACCACTTCATTGCCTGGAATGAAAGAAAGCCGAAGCAACACAACACTGGACATAAGGGGCACTAATAAAATATTATATCCTGCATTTTTGGGTTGCCAGCTGAGGCTTCACATCCATTTTTGTAAGAGTCCAAGCTCTGCATAAACTTCTACTGCAGTTAATAGACATATTTGTGTGTGGGAAGGGGTCAAGTTAAAATAGGAAAATAGCTTCAGTTAAATACTTGTGGTATTTAAATTCTTTGTACAGAAAAATAATGTAACAAATTAAAGCCATATGAATAAAGGGACGTGTTATATGATCTCTCTGATCTGTACTATGTTGCTTTTTATTTCCGTATACTTCAAAGATTATAACTTGTTAAATTCCTTAGCTTAATGTCTTCTGCTACATTACACCTGGCAAACCCCTGATTTCATTGCAGTTTCAAAATAGCTAAGTATGTTACAGTAATTGTGTACATTATTCCTATGTCTCCATGGCTAATTTTAATTTATGGATATATTGCTTTGACTTTCAAGTGGGCAAAGTTCAGTTGGCCCTCAAATCGGAAATGTTCACTCATTATAAAATACTGTGCTTTTTTTCTAGCCTGTTATTTTTACAAGCTTTGTTGAAGGATTTTCAAGGTAGTTTTGTAAATCTCGGAAGGTTAAAAACCTGTAATATTTCTGAGCAGATCTCTAGGCATCTGCACACACACACCTTTGTTTTGGTGCCTGTAAAATGGTACTTATTCATACTGATGGATAACTAACACTCTGAAAGATGACCATACAAATGATCACTCTGCTCAAAGGCTTTAAGGAAAATTAAGTCTTGTTTTGTTTTTCAGTTCGGCAAGTCAAAATAAATACTTACAGAATAGTACTTACAATAAGTGGCATTAAGCACCTTTCTGCATTATTCCGGTTACATAATCCTTTGTAACCAGGAAATCTTGTCTCAATTAAGACGACAGCACTGCTGTGAGTTCTGCCATAGTTACCCATTGGTCTCCTCTTTCATCTGGTAACCCTGCTTCCAGGATCATAAGGCATATTCCCTGAGTTGCTGCAATGATAGCGTGGGATGCTTGTGGAGAGAAACTTGCTTGTTTAGTTACCAGTCCTACACTTGTCCTTGGAACACGGGGTGACAAACTCCTGAGACTCTCGCAGGATCTGAGGGCGTCGTGTGCTCCTCTGACCTCCTCATCTGTCTCTTGTTTTCATTGCTCAGTTTCACACTGAGCCCAACTTGTCCCAGATTCAATTAAAGGAATACTAAATCTGATTTATTCTAGCTAAATCAAGATTTAATGAAGTTTGCAAGTTTTAGCCAGAAAGTGGAAAATTAATCAATGTTTGGGGCTTTTTTTTATCATTGACTAAAACATTATTGTTCTTGTTTAAGGAGTTCTTCCCTAGAAGTATTGCCTTTGGAGAGCAGGAGTTGAACTCTAGCCATAAGCTCCTCAGGAAACCTTTTCCAAATCTATCTACTCTTCAACATACCTAGCTACTAAAATATTTTCATAGCTTCACAAAAATTCATAGCTCGCTTCTTACAAGAAGTCTTGCTCTTGCAGATTCACAAAGGGAAGCTTGCAGAATGAAGTCTTTACACAGCAGTTATGTAAAAAAACCCAAACACTTTCAAAGTGTGGGGAGAGCAAATTATGTTACTGTATAGCTCCTACTTTTTTCCTAATCTATTTTTCATACTGGTTTGTTTTGGCATTGATAAAGAGAGTCTACTTCAAAATTCACCTTGGTCAATGACTACAGTTAAAATGATTCTGGCCAAGTCTTTTTAAAAACAGCTCAGCAATTCCCTTCACTTCTTCCAAAGCATTATGTTAAAGAACATTTACTAAACACTCTATGAATTTAGGAAGCAATTAGAAGCAAATGCACTGAGACTGCGTAAGTCAAAAAAATACTGCATGCTGGATTCTATAGCAGATACTTTCAGATAATTTCATGTTTTAAATCTTCCTTAGAAAGATGCTAGTTTTTATTCCAAGTTGTCCTACCTACAGAGCGACAAAGCTTTACACTGCATGTTAGATACAAGGTTAAACTGATGTAAATAAAGATGCACCAGGCTTTTGCTTGCAAACAAAGCATCAGTGAACAGGAAGGTGTTGAAAAATATTTTGTAAGGACTCCCAGTCCAGCCCCAGTTGCAGTTTTATGGCTTACTTATCAAACTAGGGAGCATTTCTGGAGACCTGAGACAAATTATATGGTGATGCAAGAAGCTGGAGCCAATTCCAAGTGAGGGAGAAAATGCTCAGAAAGAAGCTGTAAATGCTGAATTAGTTTGCAGATTCTACCAGTGCATGTGACTGTCAGACAGCTAGGTGGAGGGAATGAGAAGGTGAAGATCTTGGTTGAATTCTCCTGCTGTATTTTCTGCTTCACAGAGGAAAGTGTTCTCCTGTGATCTTGTAAATACGTGCTTTCGCAAGTTAATTTCATCTAGGTGTTTAAGGGCTCTGTATCTTTTTGCTTGGTGGCAATAATTTGCTTGTTTTTCTAACTTGTTCAACATATAACTTCTATTATTGCTTATATCCAAATTAAATGCATTTTGCATCTTTGCTACATCCATACTCTTGTGTGCACATCTGCTTACGTGAAGTTTGGATATGAGCCGTTCCCATTTGTTTTCTTCTCTTTCTGTAACTTCTAGTTGTGAAGATGCCCCAAATTTAAGTCTTGAAACTGGCATTCTTGAACCAAATCTCAGGGAGAAGGAAGTGAGTCTCTTAAGGGGCAGATTTTGTGTTAACATGTGTCCTTTTTCCTTCCCAACACTGTTGTCAGACTGAAGGGGAGACTGTCAGGAGGTTGGTATCTGCCAGATTCAGGAGGAAATCTGAGTTTTTATTGGAAAGTATACTTTGAATGATAAAAAACGTTGGAAGTAACTCAGGGAGTAAGGTAGTTTTAAGTCGATGTCATAAGGTCACCTTCCTTCAATTTGCATCTCTCGGTCTGTTCCTGCTGGAAGCAGTGCAAATAGTAGGGCAGCTTTTACAATAATAAGGACTCTATGCATAAATGAAATGGCTTCCAGAATTCACTAAGTGCTCCCTGTTACTGAGTACATCACTATGTTGTTCTTTCTCTTCATTCACCCATCATTACTAAAAAGATTTCTGAATATTTGGAAGATTTTTAGGTTTGCTGAACTTTAAACCATGTTTGAAAGGCAGCATGGCTTCATCTTCATTGTCACTACCTACCAGAGCTCCCATTTCTGTATATGTTACAACTAGGAAATCAGAAGAAAAAACAACAAGTTATTCAGAAAACTTGGGAAAAATGGGATTAGTCTTCCTTCTTGCTGTTCATTTTTGTTAACCACTCCTTTTAAGAACTTCTTTTTTCCTGTCATGCTTTGTCTCTGTACTTATTGATAAACACCAGGAGGGGGAAGGTTTAGGGGAAAAAACCCCTGTGTCCTTCAAATAAAACATTTCTCTTGGAAATTTCATTTTGGTTAAAAAAATGTAATTTTTCCTTGGATAAACACTTTGAAACTTGCTACTTTCTTTCTAACATCGAGTAGTAGATGATTCCCATGAGGCTGCTCTGATTTACATCCTCTGTATCTCCTTTTCTAGCCATTTCACAATTGGTAGTTCTTCACTCAGTGACACCCATAAAATAATTGAAGCTTTTTACTTTTTTTGAAATGCGAAGAGGAGAATTATGAAGTATTAATGTTTAAATATGGTTATATTTCTAGTTCTCATTTAGAACTCATTTTACTTCATGTCTAAACTGCACATGGCCATGTCAGAAGATGATTCATATAACAACTTCATAGTCCTTTTGTGCTTATCCAGAAGGATTGTACAGAACTTTCATAGGCACGAAAGACCTGTACATCCCCTAGTTCATTTCTTAAATGTATGTTCTGAGAGTCTGTTTCAGCCTAGTTTAGATGGACAAAAGATTCCACTGTCTTTCTGAACAATGAAGCTTCAGAGCTTGAAAATGCATGTATCATCTATACCTGACCAGAGGAGGGTGATTCTCTCTGATTGAAACTTTTAAAATTGAAGGGTTTTGTCTCACACAGGGAAACAAAAAAACCAACTCAAACCCCCAAACCAATCGGAGTGAGCTTAGATTATAATGAAGGAGTTATTTTATTTTTTCTAATCATACGGGTATTGTCCTGAGCTGCAGAGGGGCACAGACCCCTTGATCTCCTTTGTGGTAGGATTTCTCATTCAGGATGATGTAGCTCAGGGAAACATATCTCTGTGTTTCAAACTTCTCTCCTACTGACCGTGCTTCAGCTCTTTATGTTTTCTTCCTTGAAGGCAGAAATGCCTGTTCTCTCCCTCTGTGATAACAGATGTGCTGTCTCTGGCTGGCTCTGTCTTCCTTTTATCCCCTGATCAGGTAGTCATAGCCAGCAGTAAGGTTTACCTTACCTCCCCTTTACCTTCCCTTCTCGGGGCGGAAGGGACCCCACTCTCACAGTCCCTTCTTGCACCCAGGGGCTCCAGCGCTGTGCCCAGCCTGGGTGCCACTGTGGCATCTGCTCCAGTAGGTAAACCTGCTCAGATGGGATCAAACTGGTATTTGCTGATGCATTTCCACAGAAAGGATAGGATCAGGGCCACCTTTGTGTTACTGATAGGGTCCTGTCAGTGGGCTGTCTAGCAGCACAGTGCAGCACAGAAGCGGAAGGCACAGGAATGACTTTCCCCGCTCTTGCCTCAGTGCTCAGCACGGCTCGCGTACAAAGCCTTGCAAGGGGGGCAGTGCAAGGGTCTTTGTCCTAGCCCTCTCTCTCAATTTGCTGAGTTCTCTGTGTCAGTCTGTGGTAGCAGAGATGGGTAACGCCAGTTTCTGGTGTCCTGGTTCATGTCACCATGTTAGGTGTCCATTATGTCTCATGACAGTATGTGCCAGAGCAGTTGAGTGATTTGCTCCTCCCTTGCCTGTGTGTGGTCCTGTGCAGACCTAGGAATGCAACAACATGAAACTGTAGGAAGTTTTTCCTTAAGATGGAAATGTGGCAGCTGAGAAAATCTGCCTTTTTCCAGAGATGCAATGGAGCCTTTGGATAAAAAAAATACAATAGTCCTTAAAAGTCAAGTATGAATCTGTTACTGCGAATACAAATCGTGAAAAATTACGTATGTTACACCATTCTGGGTTTTTTTTCTCTTTTTTTTTCTTTTTTTTTTTTTTTTTTTTTTAGTAAAAGTGGGCTTATTGTCTTCTGCATGCTCTGGAATGTGGGAATACTACATCAATGTAACAATGACAAGTATGACTTTGAGGCACAAGAAAATTAAAGATAGTTATCAAAGTATTTTCATCTCTTTGGAGAAAATTGTTGTTGCCGAGTAACCATGCTACCTGAAACAAGCTCTTGGTGGATTTAAGCAAAATATTACAAGTATCACATTTCTCTGTTTTCTGTTTAGCTTGTCTTCTTGGGAAAAAACCATGCTTTTATGATTTTTTTAGATAATGGGTTTTTACCCTTCATTCCACTATTAGCATCATGTTACTATATAGAACGACATCTAAAGAGGAATGTTCTTATTCGAAGCTTGTTTTCTTTTGAGTATCCAATAGCAAGTATCAAGTGTCTCAATGCTGTGCCTAAACCATCTACTAATACCAAAGCAACAGCTGAGTTTGTTCTGAATTCAGTGCTTTGTAAGCAAATAAAAGGTATTGTGGCTGGCCTTGGTGCAATACGCCCAGCTGGATAAAGCACAGTGTGCTTTCAGAGACCTGCTGACAGATATGGGGGTGTGAGGGGGCAGAAGCAGCTGTACAGGCCTTTCCTTGTGCTCCCTAGGGAGAATATAAGTATAGTGTATCAGAGATGTTCAGCTGGATGCCAGTCCAGCTGTCAAAACAGAGGCAGGGTCCCCTGGGTTCTGCAGCAGCAGTTTTGTTTCCTCTTTGAACACGACAGACTTGGCATTGCCCTCACTAGCACCACTTCTTTACCCAAGTACCTCCCAGGCACAAATAGGCTCAATATCTATTTTATTTGTCAGAACAAAGGACAGGGTCACGGTCATGTCACTGGACTCCATGCTAGGCTTTACAGCAGTCAAACAGAGGTCAAACAGCTTAGCTCAAGACCAACGTTTTTATTAAAAATACTTCTCTAAAGGCACAAACCAAAGAATTTTTTTCTGTGCTACATTACTAAGTGTGCAGCTTCACCAGTAATGTTCAGGAATGGGGACAGTAACCAGCCTTTTGTCACTGGATTGTGGAAATTGGAGGTGTATATGAAATCACATGGAATCATGGGAAAACCCAGGTAGCAAATATTCTAGAGGATGGACTGCAGACATGGAAATGGAAGTTTATGGGGCCTGAACTCCCCTGACAGTGCCTGTCCTGAGCTGAAAATACCAACTCGCTCAAACTATCTGCACTTGGACTTTACTAGGCCAGCACAGGTTTAGCTTGCCATGTTGATGGTATGTTTGTGGTATCTGCTGTGCCAAGTCCACCTTACCTATTCTTGAGTTTTGTCTGATCCTGAGTCTCAGCTCAATAAGTTGTTCTGTACTCAGATAATTCTGCAGAGAACCAGAGATGTCTTGTGCATCTGTAATGCATGATGGACTGGGACTTGGCTGTACTTTGCTAGGACTCAAAGAATTGTTATATGCAACAGTTTAAATAAATGTGTAGATGCTTTGAAGACTCCTTCTTTAAAGATGCTAGTCATAAAACCAAAAAGTTTTAAGAACTTTTATTAGGTAAATGCCAAATTCCTGTACACTGGACATGCTGTCTTCTTTCAGAAATGCCACTTGGAATAGTTTCTGAATTGGGGCCAGTAAACTTGTTTTCCCTGGAACATCTCTAGCATCTGAACTAGCATTTCAAATTGTATTACTAAGCTCGGATTAACTGGCTGTCTATAAACAGCTGTCAAACCAATTTCACAAATGGTGAGGAGAATAATTCCAACAAGGATGCAAAAGCTGGCATGGAAGTGGGATACAGCCACTGCCAGCCTTTCTGCATAGTTCAGGGGCATCGCCAGTTTTGTATGGTTGTGGGCTGCTCACAAAGAATAGAGCTTACAGTAGCCAGGACAGACATTTTGAAGTTACAATTAGGAGTAAAAAGACTGATTTTGGCACCGTGTTTGGTTGGAAAGGGGAGGCTTGCATTTTTTAGTACAGCAATAAACAAATGCAGAATGTGGGAGGAGAAGATGACTCAGAAAACACCAGCATAGTCTGATGTTTGTATTACAACATAATAAATGGGCTGTTTTGTATGTATTTGAATGCACATAGACAGAATGCAGATGAACCTAGTAAAATTATCCTAATCACTGGGATGACAGCCTCTCTGCAAGAAAGAAAAATTGATCACCTCACATGGAAAAGGAGATGTATCTTAATTTTGTAGTGTTCTTTCCATGTAGAAAGGATGATATCAAGATTTCTTTTTAAATTAAGTGCTAGACTTTTCTGTCAAATGGCACTTTGTAGAACTGAAGCAATTAAATAAATGCTTTCTTTGTGAGAAAATGTTTTTGGGTTGGGGGTGTTCTTCTGAAAACTCATGTATTGATTAGTTGTTTGTTTGTTTGTTTGTTTGTTTTTTCAAACTAAGAAAGGTGAAAAATAGAAACAGAAAGGATTAGGATTAGAAATTTTGGCAGTGGAGCATGGGGCTTTTATGCAGCTTCCATAAATATCTTAAAACAGAAACCTGAGTGAAAATGTGTCGGCATTTTGGAGCTAAATCAGATTTATAAAGAAAGGAAATATTTTTGAAGAGACAATAGATAGTAGACCTTATATCTCAACAGGAGAGCTTAAGCACCTGATGCTGCAGATAGATACCGCTTCACTTTCTTCCTGAGTTCTCTTTCTTTCACCTTAAAGATTAGAATTATTGTTGCTGCCCAAATGCAAATGTCTTCTAATGGATTTTAATTGTGTTCCTCTGTTTGAATCCTTTTGGGCTTTTATCCATGTGAAACAATTAAAACATTTATTAATAATTTTTATGTCATATTGTTTGAATTTAATTTCTTTCAATGCAGTAAAATTTAAGATAGTTCTTATTTCTCTAAAGGGGCAGAAAATTGAGGAGAGTGGTGGAAATTAGCATTAGCTAAAATTATGACAGTGACAATGATGATTTATGACAGCTGAACATTAAATATTTTTTGTCTTCAACTAACATTTCTTGTAATAATATCTCCCTGAAGGAGATGCAATCAGACTTCAAGCTGTTTCACTAATTCTTTCATACAGAGTCTGGGATGCTAAAGGATTTCACCCAGTGCAGAGTGGCTGGAGCGTCTTTCAAGCTGTGATGAATATGTTGAGTTTTAATACCAATTATTGTACTTCATGGGCTCATTGGCTATATTAATATTGCACTCACTGCTATTACTAAATCTTGTGATAGTAATAAATTGAGAGAGCATGACACTAAAGTATGCATAGCTTGACTTTATACTAGTTTCTTTTACTTTATTATAGCTTTGCTTCAAGAAAGTTTGGAAAAATATATAGGTTTAATTTCTTATATCTTTTAAACATGTACCTGATATGTATTATTTTCCATTTTAGGTTCGCAGTCATATTCATCTCAGGTTATGTGTGTTAGGAAAAACAAAACTGAGTTAGAATTTCAGCTCACAAAAGCTGGATTCAGTTAAATACTGGCCCTTCTTTGACTAAATGATCTAAATGACTAAAGGTCATTTCCGGCTTGATTTATTGTATAGTTTAGAGATTTCAGTGCAGTATCAATATAGATCCTTTAAGTTCATTAATTCACATATTATGACGATTTGCCCTTTGTCAGAGACAGCTTTAACACTGGTTATCATATCATTAAAGACAAACATTTTAATCTGAGAACCTATCCTTTGCTTTCAATTACAGAATGCATTGCTATTGACGTCACATTAGTGCTATAAAGTTCATTTGTATCTTTTTCAGATCATATATTTTTTCTCTATATATGCTATAAACTCATAATTGCCTTTAGAGATCCCTGAAGACCCAGAAATTGCAGAAGAATATTATAAAGATGAGTTTGAATCCTGTTCAGAAGACAGCGAAGAGGAGGAAGATGCAGAATTGTCATGGACGGTCTCTAAGACAAATCACCAGGTACACGTGACCTTTGAGAACACAGTGTACACCTGATGCTCATTTTCCATGAGAAAACTGAGTTCCTTCCCCAGATTTGTCCTACCGACATTGCTGATTTTCTTTTTTTTTTTTGGTAAGGAGTGTGTGTATATATCAATAGCATGAATTAATTATATGTATATTATAAGATATTGATGAGAAAGATTTTTGCATTCCTTCAAGATTAAAGATAACACTCCCATGAATGCCTTAAGGTAGATCATTGTCAGAAAACCTCCTTGTGACTCTAAAACACTCAGAGTGGGATCCTCTCAAATGCTAGCTATGATTTAAATTAAATTAAAGCTGAAGGTATACTTCAAGCATAAGATCTAAGTTCCAGCTCTAATTCCGAGGCAAAGATAGGCACTTCTAGTTCCTGTCTATATTAGACATATTTTCTAGGACAGTCTGATGAATGATGAGCCTAAACAGCTGCAAGACTTGACCAGCAAATCTGTAGACTTTCCCAAGGCACAGAAAGTGTCAGTGAAGAGAAAACTTATTGTTGAAAGGCTTAAAGTGGCTTTATCAGTTGAGACTTCCACAAGAAAGTCAGGGATTGCAGTGTGAAGGTTGAAGATTATTGGAAAAGGCACCTAATTTAGATCCGATCAGAATGAACTGAGATGAATCTTGTCTCCAGTGATCAAGTCTCAGTGAAATCAATAAACCTAAGTGTCTGAGGCAGTTCTGAAAATGGATCTTCCTCAGGCATTCAGGAACTATTAATTTCTCCCATGGGCCACCAGTTTCAAGCATGGCCTCTGAATGGTACTATCTGGTTCTGCCTAGGAACATTTACTTTATTCTGTGATCACGTGCCAAGTTTGCAGAACAGGGTGTGATGTCTTCTCCATTTAGGGGAACCAGCCAAGTAGACTAATACTCTTCACTAAATTATAAATAACTCATGGTTTTTGAAAATTTTGAACTAATAGCTTCTTTGAGATGTAGTTTTTAAGGCAAAAATAAAGTGTGAGAAATTGGAACTCTACTTCTACCACAGTAGCCAAGGATCCTGAAATTGTCACACAAGTAAAACTTGAAATTTATTCAGAAACAGCTTATTCAATCTAGACATGTCCTCCTAGCTTTCAGATTAAACACACAGGGTGCCTTAAAATTCAGGAGCAGTTTGTACAGTAGTGGTCTAAAGAAATTATTAGTCAGTTGTAAAACAGTGGAATACTTTTTTTCAGTTTGCTGTGTTTATACTTACCCACAACACATAGACATGCAAAGAAACCATTGCCCAAAAAGTCTACCACAAGATACTCTTGAAAATAAAATTACTGCTCTTTTTCATCAGATTTTGAGACAATTTTTCTTTTTTAGAATGCCTTTTGAAATTTTCATTCAACTTCCATTGATGGTATCATTAAGTGTCAATCAGTAGTGTTTTTGAACTGGCAGACTGCTGCTTAGAATTCATGAAGGGCAGAAGACAAAAATAGATTTCTCGGTAATGCAGAATAAATTAGGTGTTGGCATTTGGATGTGAGCTGCAACAGTGCCTCATGTTACAGTGACTAAAAATTCGTGATAAGAACCAGCATGGTGGGCTGGAAGAGCCATCCCACTGGCACCCTGTTGTCCCTGTCCAGCCCCTGTGGCCCTGAGGCTTTGCTTTACCAGCATGGGGAGTATTGACCCTTTGTGAGCTGGTTGGCACAGACGAACTGGAAATGCACCCCCGTGACCATTTGCCTTTTGGGGCTTCCTCTGTCAAAGAAGATCATTATCTGTGCTTTTTCTCATGTTGACCCCAACACCTTAAGACACTCAATAAGTGGTTTTCTGGCTATTGACACAATTACCTTTTCTATTTCTTGGGAAGTGAAAATAGGCAATTTTTGCTTTCTCAAGTGAAAAATTCTGAAGTAAGGCTGAGGTCAAAGCAGACTGAACACAGCTGTGCAAATCTGAACACCTATGCCTGAACTAAACAAACAGAAAGGCACTACTGTGAGGGGAAGTAAGCAAGCATTCTTAGGGAGTAAACGTCTAATGCAGGTTGGATGGAATATGCAGAGAGGTCTCTATTTGGTGATTATAAAGGGATTTACAGTTATTAACATGCACACAACATCTTCCTTTGGATGTCAACAGTTATGTGAGATGAATCCCACTCAAAGGTAGGTGGGATCATGCTCAGTATTAATAAGCTGCAAATCCTACCAGAATAGCAAAGGTTTGCTTCTGCAGTCATTTACTTAATACCAAAACTCCTACTTCTATTTCTATGATGGGATTCATACTCTTAAACCCTTTCTTCAAAGATACCTTAAACCAAGCTTTTGGAGGTGTGTGCAAAAAAAGAAATCATTCCACTGCAACACAGTAAGGGCTTGTAAGCTAATTTCTGCAAATCTCTCAAATTTCCAATCCCAAGATTGCTTTACTAGTTACTTCTGTGCAGAGAGTGCAGACATGCTGCATCTGGTGGTGCTCTCTGGTGACCCCATTATTTCAAACAAGGATTAAAAAATTTTCCAATGTTCATGCAGCAGCATGGGGTCAGAAAAGTCATCTTACTGAACAACATATTAAGGTGCAAGATGTAGAAAGGGGTATGAGCTGTTTATTCAAGCTGTATTAGGCTCCCACAGATATCAAGAGAGTCTGAGAGTAGTGGCCTCATGTGGGATGTAAGATCACTTAGGAAGGTAGAGTTAGGCACTGAAAAACTGTAAATTTAAAGGTTTAGGATAGGAGCTGAGACAGCTTTTTTCCTCATGTTGGTACCTTTCAGTACAGCCTATATGATTTCAGATACATTTTCCAGCACTGGAGTTTTGTATTCTTTGTTCCTTTCTTTTGGAGCAGAAATGCACATTGACAGATTTCAAGCAGCAGTTTGCCAATTGCTTTTCCAGACCTCCAGCTCTTCAAGCCAGTGTCTCTTTTCTGCATGTTTTTTTTCTAGGAGAACCAGTTTCTAATTAGGGGGAAATAATGAAAGAGAATGACAAACTGTTTTTAAAAAACATTTTAATATGAGGTGCTTAACAGAGATTTCATCTTGAAAAGTTAGTGTGTAATGAAGCTTCCATTGGCTTTGATTTAGCTGAGATGCTAATGGATGGTCTGCTGCAGTTCATCACCATGCTCTTAGTGGTTTTTCTCAGTGACCATAATAACAAATTTACCCTCTTCATTGTGGCAAAGTCTACTACTGTGATGCAATATGTTCCTATTTTCCAATTCCAAGTTGCTTCTGAGATTGTCAAGCAGTAAAACCAGCTGACATAAATTATCATAGCTCCAGCAGCTCTGAGTGGTCTGTGTGCTGTGACCCCAAAGATGCTCCACTGGATTCCTAACGCATGCCTTGGCATGGCTTGTGGCTGTTAGAAATGGAGTTGTTTGTTCTGAATCTGAAATGTGCAAGCATTCACCCACACTGGCCCTTATGCAAGGGAGTGCCTCTCTTCTGGGCATCTGTCAGAGTCCCTTGTCCATTCTGTAGGGCTTTGCTTTCTCTGCAAAAAAAAAGGGAAAGATTAAAGAAATATATTAAATGAAGTAGCTAAATCCTCTTCCAGTGCTAAACCCAAGTGAGGAAAAGACAGGAGTGATGAAAGAGGTGAAAATATACCTTTTGCCTTACAGTATAATGAGAAGAAATCGGCTTTGTTGTTATAATTGGAGTAAATATGATGTCCTGTTGTGAGAAGTCAAAGGTTTGGGAATTACAGGCTTTATCCCATTAAAAAAGAAACAAAGGTTTTATTAAAGCAATAGTGTTGTATATGGTTATTTACTCTGCTTTCGTCTATCTGCCTGTAGATGTGTAGTTAACTGTTAATGACATAACAGTTAATTATAATAAAAATAATTACAGATAATAAAAATAAAAATAATTACAAAGTAATATTAGCAGAAAATCAAGATAAGTTTTTCATTTTGAATGAAAAAGATTTAATAACTTTTTAATGAAGTCCTAATGGTTCTTTTTTTTAGAAGTATAGAGAAAGTATATCTGTAATACTAAGTCTGTCTTAATTCAATATTCAATATGTACTGTGTATATTAACGTAATGAATGCATTCTCTAGCGTTTCCTGGCTGCAGAACTGGAAACCCTTGTGCTGACTTGATCCAATCAGGAGCCCACAGGCTGCTCCAAAAGGGCAAAGAGGCTCCTTCAAATCTATGAGCTTGTGGGTTGCCTCTTGTAATGGCCAACCAAGAAGCTGATTCCCACCTTGCAAACCTCAGCTAAAGTAGCAGAGCCTGTTTCAAATATAAGCCCATGAAACAACTTGGGGTGAAGAACAGTTAGTTTATGCTCATCCTTAACAGCTCCCACTTGCACCAGAAGGTCCCTAATCAGCTGGCAGTCATTGCCAACAATTATTGCTGTCCTGTTTAGGTGAACTGGCAGTTCCTAAGTTTGAGAAATTTAGAATGAGCATTTTTAGTAAGATGACAGAAGTATATAAAGCAGATTTTACACTGTAGAAGTGGAGGTCAATATTGGTTCTTCTTATTCCATTGTTTTAAGTCTTAAAGGTGTAGAGTGCTGAATATTTTTTTTTAAAATACATGTTTTGGACTTATTTTTTTGGCAAGGTCAAAATTTTGACTGTCAGTTTTAAAAAGTCAGAAATGCTGTGTTGTCAAATGTGATATGGCTGCAGCCTCTACACACTCAGAGTCCAAGTTTTTCATGGACTTTCATAAAATTGTGATGTACTTCCTGGACAACAATAATTGCTTAATGGCCAGAACTTTAAATTTCCTCTGTGTACACAAACAGCATTTCATATGAAAAATATCATGGCAAAACTGTTAGACATCTGTTTGGTAGCAGAACACTTGAAATATAAAAATGTTAAAATCTCTTCTTAATTAAAAATTTTTCAATTAGTTGTTGTTACTAGACATGTAAGTAGATGCAATTACATGAAAGATAAGTATTAATTTGCTGTGGGCAGCTATCATAAGCATAAAAAAATTTGGCATAGTTAAAAAGTACATTACATTTTTCAATGTAATATTGTTTTAGATATTCCAGGACTAACTGATGATAAAGTGCTGGTGTATTTTCAGAGACTGCACACCACCCTCCACAGTAAATATATCTCCTTTAAACTCTATGCACAGTTATTCTAAACACTTGTGTTATACAAGGAATCTGATTTATATAATTGTTTGGTTATAGCATCATTCCAGAGCCTGATGTTTTAGGAGAAAAAAAACATAGAAAATGTCCTGGGCAATGTAACTTTATAGTCTAGTCTTGACACTTACTGGTGTGATATTCTCTGTGTTTGTGGGATTGTACTTCTGGTACATAGTGCTTGCATTTAAGTTTGTGCTCACACTAATGCTATTCCTATTTCACTTATACACAGGACAGTGATATGGAGGCAATGGTTAAGTATTTGGAGAGTGTCCTGAATAGCAGCTCATTGGGTAAGATGATATATCTTCTTTAGATAGCAGCAGTTATTAGCAGTCTGTATGCATCACTGTCCAACTATTTCCATTTTGCAACAAAATAATGCAAAAAATATGATCTCCTTGAAAATTACTTCCTTAATCTACTGCAGAGAAGTATAAATATACCTAAAGAAAAGGCATAAGCAATTAAGTGCTTTTGTTGCAAATAATAAAGCCGTAAAGCATGATAGTCAGAAGTGTAGAATGTGATAACAAAAGCTTTTAAAAACTTGGCCACTGTAATTTTTTCTCCAGAGGAAAATATTTGAGGATATGTAAGCTATTTTATAGTTTTTAGTCCTAGTAACAATAAGAGAAAATGAGTTTAAATATTTAATTTTTTAAAAATTATGATCAAGGTTTGGATAATACTTAATTTATGTAACAGTATCTCATTACAGATACAAAGAAAACAGTGAGAATTTAAGTTTGTAATTTAATCCTAAAACCTCTGACAAAATATTGTCTATAGATTTAGAGTTTGAAAGCCTGGGTTCTTGTGGTCTACTTAAAAGCTGAAAAGAAAACTTATGTGAAAGAAGGCTATTTGCTGTGGCTGCCATAGTCACTGTCCTTGGAGACCACTGGGTGGGACTGTGCCAGCAGCAGCCTGAGTGTGAGCTGCATGAAAGGCCAGCCGAGTTCCCAAAGGCTCCCATGGGAACTGCAGTCATTTAGCTGCTTCCTTTGCAGTCGTTCAGTCGGGATAAACCTGACTCACTCGCTGTTATCTAAAACCACAACATAGGAGAATCCTTGGAAGTCCTCCTTCCAGAGATTCTTTCAGTGCTGCGCTCTGTTTCACCCCTTCTTGTGAGCGTGGATGGATGGGAAGAGAGAGCCAAAGAAGAAGGACGAAAGGAGGTAATCAAAGCTGTGGCCATCACAGTCTTGTAGCCAGTGGTCACCTTCTGGGTCCCACGTCGGGGAGACCCTCAGGACTGAAGGAAGGAACATTTACATCCAGTTTCTCTTCACACTTACAGAGAACCCAAATGTCTCCAAATTCTGCACTCACTTATGCATTTGCAGCATCACTGTCTGCAATGGGTTTGCAGAAGTTGAAATAAGGACCAAATTTTACTCTGTGCTTCAATATTTTGTTATTTTAATTAAACAGAGGAATTACCTTGAAGGCTGCTGAGAACAAGCAAGAATATTAGCCAAAGACAAACAGCGGTGTTTTAAAAACAATCTTAATATTAGAAACTCCCTTATCTTAATCTTTTTCATTCAGTATTAAGGACAAGAAGATGCCTTTTTAAAATTGTAATAATTAATAATTTAGTTCTACTTTTATCATTAAAAAAATCTCCAGCCAGTCTGTGCTGAGACTTATAGCCTTTCTCCAAGCTGAGGTAGTAATTAGGTATGATTTGCTCCAAAGAAATATATGTGACAATAATAAGAGACAAACTTCTAGGGTCTCTTTTATCTTTGAATGCTCGGTATCACTGAGAAAGTTTAAACTTTCATAATTTCAAGTTCTTCCAACATCAAGCTATAAAGCTGCAGTTGGGGTAATTTTTATGTGTTTGCTAATGTTCATTTGTACCTTGCATATTCTTTACTGGGCTCCAAGTTCATATTACATCAAAATTTTCTGTATATGGTGCATTTTATATGTAGATACTTGCCATCTTTTTCACCCTAAAGCTAGTTGTGTCCCTTTCCAGGTCTGCATTTCTTTAACTGACCACTAGCGCATTGGTTATAGCCATGGGATTGCCAATGCTAGCCAGAGCCTCCCTTCTTGTCATGTCATGCCTGTAGTCCTTTACACCTCATCCTTTGTTCCCACTTTTCAAGGCATCTGCTGTTGTTCCAGGCCTGTACTTCTCTACGTTCATTGAATTGCGTTAGTTATAAATATGTCTTTCTACACAGAATACTGCTATCCATCTAAAAATGCAGGTTATATAGTACAAGAATAAGTGGAAATAAAACAGAACAGCCCACTGCATAGTAATTAGAAGAACTGCTGCTATAGCTTAAGCAATTAAATCAAAATTTCTGTCAGGACAAGACAAGATCAGACAAAGCTTGAAGCCTTGCAGACTCAGCTCCAGGTGTGTGGCCCGGTCCAAGCAGTGGTAATACCATATTACTGGGCTAATGACCTACAACATAATTATAATGGCTACTCCTGAAAACAGTATGGATTCCATGGCAATAATAGGGAAACAGAAGCAGGAATCTGGCCAGGACAAAATTTCTTCTAGTATCTTTCATCGTTAAAGTATTACAAAAAAATTTGAATCATTTCAAGCTGTTGTTAGAGAGCAACCAAGAAGAAAAAGGCTAGAATTTTTGTGTCAGCAGAGGCTGTGATAGAAAGGATGCAATAAATATACATTGTTTTTCAACAGGTGGAATTTGTTTAGTATAAACCTCAGTGTTTATAAAAGGACTTGGGAGGTAACTGAGTTTTCTCCTCAAGAGGTCCCAGAGTCACTCCAAATACCAGAGCTTTAGTGTGGTACACAGTTGCTTTTGTGTTGGCTATACAGGTCTGTGTGGAGTGCATTTGAAATAAGATAGGCCATGCTGATAAAAGTTGAAAAATTGGGAAGATGCCAGAAAAAAACTGCAAAAGAAAAAACTTTACTTTACAATTTACTAAATTTGCTCGGCATAAAGGAAGAGAAGGTTAGGGGCAGTTGGGTCACTTCGTATTGTTTATGAATCCGGAAAACATGTCTGGTTCTAACCTTTTATATCTTGTACAAAAAGGCATTGTAGGATCTCATATGTAGCAGTGAAAGCTAAAGAGAAAAAATCTGAAATACAAACAGAAGTTTGTGATTCAGTGAAGATAACAGCTTCACAACACATCATGGCTTATGAAGAGATGCAGTAGATGTGTATCACCAATTCTCTGGTCATTAGCAGAAATGTTTGTAGGAATGCCTTTGGACCGTAATTTATGAAAACTCTTACCAGATAATGCACCTGTGAATAAATTCCTTTCCCTACAGATCCTCAGTGAAAACCTCAAACTGGTGCTCTATCACCTGAGAGGACGAAGACCTTTTGCCCTTTGCCCTCTGTTGTTCTCTGCAATACTAGGTTGGACACTAGGAGACATTGAAATACATTTAGAAAGCCACAATACCTGGTTTTGAAAAGTCAGTGCTCTTGTTGTTTCATTTGATTTTTTTTAATGGATCAAGAATGATATATCGGATAAAAAATGCAAATAATTATCTGGTAACTTTGTGAAGAAGCATCGTTCCTTGTTGTGTGTTGATATGTGGGCACACAAACTGCCTGAAGCTGGGTGCAAAATATATTATTAATCAAGTAACTGCTTCTAAGAAAATACCTTTGATATAGAAGTTGATATGGTTATGAATCAGCACAGCAAAATTTGTTGAGGTGCGCTGTAGCACCAATGTATCAAGCTCTTAGCAGTCTTCACTGAGAACTCATTTTTTTAAGGACTAACCACACCTTTGCAGCATCCCACAGTCTTCAGACTGTGCTGCCTTGCAGTAGCCGGAAAATCATATTAAATGGAGAGGAAGATACAGAGTTTGCACGTAGAGACTAAGTTTTTCTTGGCCAAATGCCAATGCGTAAAGTAGACAAAATATGAATTATTTAGCCAGAAATCCCAAGGAAAAAAAACCCAAACAAACCAATACAAACAAGAAGGATGTCTTTAATAATGACATGTCAGAGGAGAAGGAAATATTGTAGTAATAAATATACTGAATTCACTGAACAGAAAGAATATGCTGAGCTCTTACTACAGTGATATAATATATCCTGTAATAATAGTAATGCCAGAATTTATCTGGTGCCTGTGGTTAAACACAGTCTTTCTTAAGAGACTGCAAGGTTTATATTTTCTTTAGGTCACTGGTGCTCAGGGCATCAATTTTTAATTGGTTTCAAAGCACCAAAGCCCTACATCTGGACCTTAATATTGTGCCAACTGGGAGAGGAACATGCAGCCCAGTAAGTCACGAGCATTACTTTGCACAGCACCTGGGGTTTCCTCAGAGCTGTCCTGAGGACAGCTGAATTTTCCAGTGCTGTTAAAGGAGTTGAATGCTTACAGACTCCATGTAAAAACGTATGGATATGCATGTGTACTGTTACAGTAAATGATCAGGAAATATTTTTTGCATTAATGGGTGAAATAATTGGTTGCCAGTAAGAACTGGGCTTGTCATTTTTCATCTTTTAAACTACATTAACTGTACCTGAGTTGTAATACTTAGACACCAGTTAACTCCTAGCCCTTAGGTACAAAGATAAGCTACGAAAATGTTTTTAAATGTGCAATTTTTTGTCCGTCCAGCTGACAGAATCAAGAATCCATTTCTTCTGTGCTTCCAAGCTTCTGAATCCAGCAGACACTCACTGTGAGTGATTCAGTAGGATCACTCACAATGGAAAGTTTCAATCTCAGTATTCAAATGTGTGTGATCAGGGTCTAGAATCATGTAAGACATAGGAGCTTAACCCTTGGGAGAGCCATGATTACACATTCCAGGGAAGCATTTGGTGTTCTCTGGGGGTGTCTATACCAGCTCATAGAGGGAGGGTAGCTGCAAGCTCCCTCTGCCTGAATGTGATCTCAGTTAATGCAATCCAAACTAAGCCAAACCCCAGCTGAGCCCAAACTAAAAACCCCTGCTAGGAGGAGAGCATGTGTTCATTTAGACAAGGTGCTGTGTTAACGTGTTTGACTTCTGGCTTGTTCTTGTCCTGTGCAGAGCCCTCCCATGCCTGTTCAGAACTTGAGTCCTGTGGGCTGCAGCCCACACGTTTACACAGGATGTAGTCCCACCCTGATACATCTCCTCTTTTGGGAAGTGAAATCTAATGCCAAACAATTTGCAAGAAGAAGCTAAAATAGCTGCTTTGTTCAGCTTAACAAATTGAAAGCTGAAATAGGATCTCTTTTTCCAGTTATAAAGAAATGAAAGGATTATGCAAAAGGGAAGGAAAGAACTGTGTAAGCCAAAGAAAAGGACTGGCACAGGAGGAAAATGAGCATGAACTGCTCAATAAAGAAGTTTTGTCAGGAAATGGGAGATTTTTAGCCACTAGCTCCCTGTGGGGCTTTGAAATTGTCTTTCAATGGGAGCAGTCAGGGCAGAAAGTACATAAATTTCTTAGGAAAACCACAGAGTTGTATGATGGAATGACTACATGAAATTGCAGCATATTTGAGCTGATAACCCTGACAGTCCTCTGTGATTCAGCACTTCTGTGTTCCTGTGGATGAGTGCCTCAGTGGTATGTGAGCCCTAGGTCCTGAAATACTGCAACAGCTCACAAGGGCTGCAAACAGAAAGAGTGGGCATGTGTGTTTATGCATATGTATATTTCTCACGCATACACAGGTATTTATATACATATACAGGTATGTTTATAGGTAGATAGATAGATAGATAGATACATACATAAAAAGAGTACCTCTATCTGAAGGAGAAACTGATGTCATAAGTTAAATACTTCCAGTTTACAGTAATGCTCAAGCTAAAGGAGAGACTTGTCTGTTATGAACAATGTTCTTGCTCTTAAAAATAAGTACAAAAACAATGGAAGAAAATGCATATTGTCTAAGCAAATTTCATGTTGTTGGATATTTATGTGTCCCAGCACTTCCTCAAGTGATTGTCCTTTCTGTTGTAATTCCTTGTGTATTACACAGAAAGAAAATTGTTGTTACAATTCTGGTGCCTTTAAGCTATAAACCTACTTGTCCCTCAGAAAGGAGTTGCCCTTAATGTGCATTTAATAATCTAATTCATCTTTAATGAATGTGGCACTGCCTTGTGAGAAACAGGAATAGTCTTCCTCCTTCTGGCTGCCCTTGATTCTGCACTAGAGTTCAGAGGATGAAGGTGAATAAGGTTGTGTGTCTGTGCATTGATCTGTAGGCTCGAGGACTGTCACCGGAGTGTCGCCAGGGGTGCCCCAGGGATTCAGAGCTCTCAACAGCACCATGGCTGAGACCAAGCTGAAACGCATGAGGGAGTAAGTAGCATATTTATGTGTTACCAGTGTGCAGGCAAAGAATATGGATTTGAAAAATTGCAAAGCACAGCAAATAAAACCCAAAAATCCCATCAACAACAAGAAGTGAATAGTTAGGTGTTTAGAGACTTGCCAACTTGTCTCCAGAGAGGATGAAAGTTGACCCTCACTTCTGATTGTTTTCTTGTAAGCTGCACAATCACTAACATCCTTCCAGGATCCAGTTTGCCTTCCCTGCTGCTGACGTCATTCTGAATTTCACTTTCTTTATTAGCACAGCACATGCCCATAAATCACCTGCAGATATACACATTACCACCACATTTGCTCACTCACCCACACTTCATTATTGCCTGGAATAAAAAGTGAATGGGTTTGTTTCCTATGGTGATATGATGTTTTGAACCAAACAAAATTGCTGCTGTTGGCTGGGATTTTCAAATGAGAGAGAGGAATTTACATGGGCAGTTCTCTTTGAAACTCATTGTCTACTTGTTATCAGCATTGCTGAAATCCCAGCTTTATTTATAAAGGTTTCAGTGTCTTAGTAAAAAAAAAGATCTGTGCTTCCTTTCTAGAATGTACTGGTTAATGTATCTTGAGCCTTTATCTTGATTCAGTAATTTCTGTCCTTTCAAGATTTATTGCATCCTAATTTAGGTGCTGATCTGATAATCATAGTCATGTGTATTATTTCTGAACTCAAATATTCCTTGCAATGGTGCAAGATTCAACTTCTCTCGAGATGTAAACTCTTTTAAAAAGGGCAGTTTTTCTCTTGTGTAGGTGGGCAGTGCCAATAATGTGGTGGATGTTATCGGAATACAAATTAGTTCAAACAGTAGATGCTAATAGTTATTTAAGTGAGCTCTCTGAAGAAAATGAGTACAATTCCAATAGCATTGATAGCAATACTGATTAAAACAAATCACCGTGTATTTCAGGAAAATACCAATCACATTTACTCCAGATGGAAGTTGTTTGGTTTTATGGTATTTCAAGATGCAGTGGCTCCCTGGGTTTCACTTCATGGCTTAGCCTTTATTGTGCACCCAGTCCCAGGTCTCACAGCCTTCCACTCATACTGCTTTCCATTCTCTTTTCATGGAAACTACTTATAAAAGTAAATGAATGCATTGTATTGTGCCAGCTGCTTGCAAGGTGAGGTTTTTTAGTCAAAATGCCCACTAAACGTATAGACTTCACCTTGTGTTCTCATGGTTCCTGGAAAAAACTTAAAATATTTGCACTTCAAGGTCATTGCTTTTAGGGCTGAGTTATGATTGGATCACTTCTTTCAAATTCTGTTTTTCCAGTGCTGTTTCAGGGTTTTCATGGTTCGTTGTGACTCACATTGTTGTCCTTTCTCCAAAACACAGCATGACTTTTTCATTTTCTGAATATGTAAAGGTGAGAAAGGACTTAATTGCCTGGAAAGTAAAGTGTTAAGGAACAAGTGAGTGAGCACAGTACCCAGCATGTAGGTAGTCAAGGAGATCCCTGCAAACTCTGACCCATGGCCAATCTGCAACAGGGCACAGTGGGGTTTTCAGTGGTGAGAAGGAAGCACATCTGGCTGTGAATCAATACATAAAGCCACAGCTTTTCTGCTCATCCCTCAGCAAACTTCGTATGATGTGTTTGTTGAATATCATCCACACAGCAGCGCCACATAAGCAAGGCTAATATAATTTAGACTTGTGCTATTCAGTTTTACTCAGGTAGATGCATACTTTTGGGGGGGCTCTTCCAGATGACAGCTTCTGATGAAAGAGACAGTGTGGGGGATTTGTCTTACAGAAACTGAGTAGCTGGAGTTCCTGTGAGGAAAGAGAAGAGTGGAGCAGAGGACATAATGTGGGTGTGCACTGAAATCTGTTTGGGTGTCAAGTCACTCTAGAAAGAGGACTATGAAGGTTTGGGATTTGCACTGTTTTCAGATGTTAGGAGCAATAGATTCTGATGAGGGAGACTCCTGTGCCATGAACTGCTCATAAAGAAACTTTGTGCCCATGCGTTACAGATGACGTTACTGGAAGAAAGTGTCAGTAGCTCTGATAAAATGGAAGATTTGTCTAAAATAACACAGGGTCTAACAGCAAAAGTGCCTTTCAGCCATTTCCAGTTGACACGTGAATAATGTGGGCTTGCAAACCACTGTAGCAAGACAGTCACTTGACAAGATGTTATATGCTCATTGCTTGAGTTACTGCAGCATGCTGCACTAAATGCCTTCTCTGACTTGCTGTGTATCACAGCATCAATTTAGGAGGCTTCTACTGTATTCTTATGCAGGACATGACAAGCATACTCATGTGAGAGGGAAGCTGTGTTAAAAATCTTTATGAGAATATAGAAGGAAACCACTGATATTCTTGAATACGGTAGGTAGGAGTGCTTGGTCTCCTCTTATTTTAAGTGAAAAGAAATGGCTTTTTCTTCACTACAACCCCTGAATATTTACCCAGACTTTTTCTTTCTGATTTCCATTTCACTCTCTTTTCCAGCTGATCACATCCAGCATCAATGTGAATTGTGTCCTCTCAGTAAAGTCATGATAAAGTCACCTACTCCAGTGACAACAATTTCTAGTTTGTTATATTTGGTATCAGAATTCATTATAAAGTTTATAACAGCAGAGATTCAACTGTACCTTCAAAGCAGAGTTAATTCTCCCCACAAAAATTTCCACTTCAGTGCTAAGCATTTCGATATTGGAATCTGCAGTGTTGATAAGAAATCTCCAGTTTTTGAACTAACTCCCACAAAGGTTATCATTATGCTCCTTCCCAGCCCTGCGTGCCAGCAGTGAGAAGTCAACCAAATACAGAAATCGAAGCTGTGAGACTCTTATTCCTCATATTGCGCTTTGAAACCGAGGAATCATGTTAGATGCAAGAAATGGGAGGAGCCATTTCCTGATATTTTCTGTCCTGACCACCATCTAATTCTCATGGTGATTCCCATCCTTGGTGCAGGGTAACTTGGTGCATGCTGAGTCTGAGAAGCGTTACTGCCACATGCTATCCAGAGCCAAGTTATCTTCATGGAGACATCCATGAAGACAGAAGAATGACCGTTCCACTCATGTTCCCCTATAGAGCCTTTGCAACTATGCATCTCAGAAGAGAACCATGCTGTTCTTCAGAAGCAGCTCCTCAAGCCAAAGCATTTTTCCCCTGTCAGATCAAATTGTAGTAGCACCTATTAATTTTTTCCCCTGAGGTCCATATAAAAAACTTAGTACTGATCGTTTTGTGCTCCTTTGTGGAGATATCCATGAATATCTACAATGAGTCATTTTAATAGCCATGAACTTTAATATGCACTTTAGAATTCAATAAAATGTATGGCAGTAAAAGGAAAAGGCTTTTATGCCCCAAATTTTAAGTAAATTAAAATCCTTTAGCCCAGCAGTAAGCACCTCTTAGTCAGTCCCCAAAGTCTTATGCACAGCAGCATACCATGATCAGGCAAAAGGCTTCATCATCCCCTGCTGAGTGTAAGTAAAGCAGTCTTTCAGAAGTCATGAAGAAAAGGCTTTGGGTGATATTTTTATTCTGTGCCTGTGAATGCTTGTAACACTATTGGTTTAGACTCATGAGCAGTATGTATATATGCTTCTTGTGCTTGTGATGCTGCCATCAAATGCATCATTTATCTTAAAAATTCAGAAATAAAGGTCATTTTGAGGTCATTCAGTAGGCACTGGATGTTCTTTGAGATAAGAAGTCCTAAAATGCCTAAAGTATAGAATAATTTTTATACATTAATTTGTGCAATTTTTTTGGAATTATTGCAGTAAAGAAAGTGTTTACTTGATGTAGTATTTCAATATATGTAGAGTGGACCTTTCTGAGTTAAGGTTCTGTTATTGACGTCACTGGTTCTGTTACTGACGTCATTGAGGGCAGCTTTAGTGAAGACAAAAGCAGCAAAAACAGAAAAGCCAATTGATTTTTAAGACTTTGATTTGAAAACTTCTCAGTGACCTTTTTGATTGCCGTTGATTGTCATGTTGAAGGTGTCATGATGTAAGCATGCTTGAGGAATAAGATGTCTTCTCACAGATGAAAGACATATTTGGTAAGGAAGTTTATTGACGCTGTCTGAGCTACCATGTTTTTTGCAGATGAATAGAGTACTCTTGATCCTGAAATGTTTTTGAGCATTGAATTTCCTCTTACATACACCACAATGTTCTGTCCAACACTCCATAATCAGGTAATTTTCAGGTAATTTCTGTCTGGACATCTTACAGCATGACTATAGTTTTCTGCATCTCATGGGCTAAGCCAAAATTTTATTTACATATCCATCCTCCTTGTCACAGTTTCTCACACCTCATTTTTAAAGGCCAGTCTCGTATGAGCCCAATTAGTTCATTATGGAAACACATTAAACATCGTAGTCCGTGAGTTTCTCTTTCTTTTACTAAAAATCTATTTTAGGATAATTGCGCCATTACCTTCCAGACCCAAATTTGAAGAAAGTATTTTGGGTTTGCTTTTTGATTTACAAGCAAGTGAGAGTACAGTAAACTCAGCGGGAACACTGGAAGATTGAACCCTGCTTGTGTGTGGCCAAGCTGGGATATTGGTTCTTGACTTCTGTCAGGGAGAAGTGAGTGAATGCTCCTGGCTTGGGAGTCATTGCTGTCCCAAGGCAACGACTGGGAATGGGTAAATCGTGGGCTCCTTCTGCCTAAGAAGAAATGAAGGTGAGTGAGACAGTGGCTACTGCTCAGAAGTGTAGGAGTCCTCTGCAGCAGAAGCAGCCGTACCCCCTCAAGGCCAGAGTTGGAGCTGATGGTCTAATTCCTCAGGTGTTTCCCATGGGTCTTCATTCAGCTTCTTCCCACTATTCATACTCCCTCCCTTTCCATGACAAAAATGGGCTGCTTCTCTTGATGGCACTTTGTCTCTTATGCTGCTCCTCTCCATCCTGCATCTGACGATGGGAAGAGCCTGTCACCTGCCAACACAGTAATTTCAGCAGTTCTTAGCAGCTTTGCATTTGTTATGGTGCACTTTGAAATGAATAATGAGAACAAACTTGGTAGTTACAGTGAGTGAGTGAGGGGGTAAGAGTATTGGGGCACAATTAAAGTTTGATGCATTTTCTTGGGATGCTCATCTTTTGCCCATTTTGCCGATTACTTGAACCTCAGGTCGTACCCTTAAAACAGTGTGTAATATTTTGCAAATTTGCTTAGACATGTACAGAAAACTCGGATTTTTTCAGCTTCTTTGCTGAGCTGTATGTCATAGATCCATGAGTCATTCTGTTACTCAGAATTTTTAAGGGCTTTTTTTTTAAGTGGATAGTAACTTTATAATTGCTTTAGCACTAGAGAGCGTTTTTATTCACCTTGAAAATTGCATTTCAGTAGCAAAACACCTAAAATTTTAAGTATAGTCTCACTCATTTTAAAATGTCAAGTGGTCCCAAACACTCAAAACATTCATAGAATTAGACTTATACTTCTTTTTGTTTTGCACACAAAGCATAGCTTCCCTAGTTTCTTGTGCTGTGCATACATAATGCATAGCTTGAGCTGTTCAGATTTCCAGCACCTTGATTTTCTCAATAGTTTGTAAATGTGAAAATGCTCTCACGCAGCATTAATTATATAGTCTGTTTTCAATGTGGAACCACTCAAAGAATTTTGACAGTGTTTACTAGAAGCAACATCGCAACCTTGGGAAGTTTACTTGAGGGAAATATAGGTAGGGAATTTTCCAAGAGATTTGATGCAGGAATGACCAGAGCTCTCTTTTGAAAGACATTAAATATTTGCTTCTTAGAAAAAAAAAAAAGTACTAGACTTTTATCTACCTCTTTAAATGCCTAAACAGCTCTGTGAAGCTTGTCTTATTTTGATGCAGACCCAGAAGAAACTGAATGTGTAAATATTTCTAAGCTTTTCTGAAAATCACAGATCTCTTGTCCATAGTTGGTAATTGCTTTTCTTTCTTTCTCTATAGAATGGTGTCATCATGGAATTGTATGGCGCTGCCAAAATGTGAATTTGCCTTAGTCCTGTTTTGTGCAAGGAGCTTTTTGAAGGGCTTACAGATGTGAAAAGAGATCTGAAAGAAGTTGTGGACTTAATCCACCCAGCTTCAGGCCCCATTGGGTGGATATAGATGTGAACTAAGCCCAAATGGTTGATGTTCAAAAAACTGTTTGCATTAGACTTCATGCAAACAGATTTGGGAGGTTTTTTTGTGTATATGTTAGAATCTATTTTTATGTATATGTATATACATGCTTACATATTTACCATAATTGGGCATCTCACATTCCACAGCAGTTGGGTTTTTTTCTTTCAGCTTTTAAAATGTTTTTTTTGTTTGGATTGTTTATGAGTGTTTTTACTTCTACTGTAACCTTGGATGGGTGTTTAGCATAGCTCAGAGCTTGAATGCTGCTTCACCTCTCTCTGTGGCTGTCCTGTGCACAAGCCCAGCTGGAAATTTTGTGAGTAAATTACTGAGGTGTTCGTGATATTTCTATCAAGAATTGTCCATCTCCATACCAGCTGATTACATTAATCTCTCCATTGAAGCACCTGACACGTTGACAACCTTTTAATTCTGCCTTGCTATTGCTGACTCAGAAATCCATTGTTTTATATCCAGTAGTAACACTTAGTACAATATGGCTAAAAACAATGCTTGGATTGAGAAAAAAATATATAGTAATATTTAGTATTCTGATTGTTTCATTGAAATGCATAAGTACCTTTTCCTTTCTCTGATAGGCAAACTGTTAGTTTTATAACTGTCATTTTGGTATGAAATCCTAAACTGGGAGAGACCACCTTCCAATATCAAGCCATGTAAAAGGAAATCAACATTAACTCTGTATTACCACACTGCTGAACAAAGGAGAAGGCAGTTGTGTTCTTAAATTCTTATGAGATCTGCATATAATTATTGACTTTTCAGAGGTAACTACTGTATCCTCGCATGCCCACATTCAAGAAATAGCTGTATATTGTGCTGCTCTTCAGACACATCTGTCTAAAACAAATGCATTGATAAACAAAGCAAATAGCATCAGGTATGTGTTAAATGTGCCATGAATTTCTGCTTGATCTTGATCAGTGATGCTGAAGGAATTAAACTGATGACTTTTCAAAGATTCTTTGTATGCCATGGCACTGTTAAAAATCAGGATGTTATTTAAAATAATTATAGCAAGACCAGGAATTCTCAGACTGTGTATAGATGTACTGCAGCCCAGGGAACTTGTGTTTTGGGTAATTCTTCATGGGCACAGTGAAACAGTGTAATTTTCACCCCTCCTACATCATGAAGAATAGCTCTATAGAAGCAAATACGTTTTGTCTCTTATTTTTAGTATTGTAGTAAATTTCTTAATATAGGAAGACTTTTTAATTGCAATATTCAGGTTTGATTTAAATGACTGTGTTCTGTTGTAATTTGTTTCCTTCAGTGGGAAAAACTAAAAAACCCCACATTTTCTCTTATGATGAAGCATCTTCTAAATTGATAGTAGCTAGAATTCAACTAGCAGCTCTAAATTCTAATTAACACTTCTTCCAAGAGCAGATGTCAGCTTCAATTCCTATTTTATAAATTCATTTATCTCTGAATATGAGGTGCATGGAGAATATTATTGTTGATATTTCTTCACCTGTGTGTCTACATCTTTTAATAATAAGATCCTTCTTAACTCATGGGAAAACATGTCCTAAATATGCTTCATATTTTGCAGGTCTTTGAAGTAGGACATCAGAGAGTTTTGTCTGCAATCAAATTAAGGTGCTTTAATTGAGGAATTATGAAGTAATTAAGGATGAATTAGGAAAATTATCATTGTGTTTTCAAGTGAAGAAATTTTCATTCAGCAGTAATATGAGGATAGCTGAAGTCCATTGAGGCTTGAAGGTGAAGGTGGGGGCTGATATTAGCAATTCATGTTTCTTTTCTTAGTAGCTTTTATAAAATAATACTTTCCATTACTTTTTTTTTTCAATAAGCCCTTTTCTTAGACTTAGCCATTTTTTTCCCATTCCCGAGATTGAACAGCTGTCAGAACTAGAAAGGTCTTCCCCTACCTTTAGAAATAAGTTCCTAAAACCTGAATCATGGAACTTATTATGCCCTTCTCCTAGCAGATCTCTAAGTGTCTTTAAACAGCAACAGAGAAGTTTTGCTGCAAATGAAGATTTGAACCCAGAGCCATTTCTTTCAAGTGTCAAAGTTTTAGTCATTCACAGTTAGTAATGCCAGCAAACCAAATTGACAGGAAGATAACTCGAGAAGACAGAGATCTTTTGTGTTCTGACTGAGATAAACCTGTTTGTTTACTGAACCATGAGATACTGTGGCAGATATCTTAAGGTTTTCTGGTACAGTTAGAAAACAATATTTTGTATGAGACTAAGGATATGTAATTTCCTGATTCTTTTGCAGAGTCATCTCGGGAGATAAATGTAACAATCTTTTTCTCTGAGATTCATATCACTACTGGTTAGCTGTAAAATGGCATGATGGTACTGTTTTAAAGAGAAATATAGGGTTAATAAATTGATGCTGGGAAATAGCATTAATTCAGGGACAAATCATCATCGGATGTGTTGATGAGAATCCTATGTAATACTGCTGGACTCCATGGGGATACCCTTGAGTTAGGAAGAACAGAATTTAGAGCCATCTGCTGAAATTACTCTTCCAAAGATCCCTGCACTTGCTTTTATGCCCCATGAGCCCGAATCAACACAGATTTGCTTTCTACTTTACAATGTGCTCTTTGGTGGATGCAGGTGGCCTGGCTGCATTCAAAAGGATAATTAAATGCCCACTGGAATGGGTATTCCATGTCCAGAAAGTTTCTTTATTAAGGTTTACATTGATGTAGGCATGAGTAGCTAGTATTTTGAAATAACTGAATTTTCTGTGTTTGTCTTAGGAGCAGAGCGTTTGTTGCCTGTTATGGCAGAGGTGAGATGTTATTGCTGGTGCCTGATCCGGAGGCACTTCCATGGTGTTACTACCCTGGTGTGTTCAGTAGTGGCTTGTGCAGAGCCTCTCCTTGCACGGACCACACGCAGCTCCCCGGTGGCACCAGTGAGACTAGGATGGCTTTAAATGATAGTTGCCATCATGCTGAATGACATTGACAAGTGAGAAACTGAAAACCCCCTTGGCTGCTGATTTGTGTCATAGTTACCCTTCAAGGCAGGTCATGACAAGTAGTTGAGAGATATTAACCTAGCTGCTAATGCCCCTGGAGGAGAACAAACTACAGCATTAATCTTGTTCTGTGGCTTTTGTCAGTGTGACATAAAGGTAGGTGTATTGTATTGTATTGATCTCCAAGCCAGAAAGAAGATGTTAATATGTAGCTAGTAGCAGAATAGTCAAAATAAAGACCTGCGGGATAATAGGGAATTCTTTGTTCACCTCGGGGAAGATTTACAACTTCCTCAGCCAGTTGAGAACACAACATTATTATATTGTCAAGTTTTAGTAATTTTACACTGATGCGTAGAAAATCAACTGTGAATCACCAGATAGCCTGATAAATCCATTTAGGCCCAGATCCACTAAATAACTTGGTATGGTTTTAGACACCCTCTGTCTAAAAATTGCAGTTCTCAAGGCTCCTATTTAGCTCCCTTCTAACTCCAGCAGTGCCTATGATTTTGCTGATATTCTTTTCTGCGTCTCGCGTACTCAGAAGTGCCTTATCCTTGATAGAACCAAGTCTCTATTTTGTGTCCACGCTCCATCATTATCCACAAATCAAATATCAATATGGCCTTTGGGTCTTTTTGCAGTTCATTTTCTCAGGCATGTGTTGTGTGCTGCACAAGAGCTGGCAACAAGAGGCCGTTATTAGGCCACAGCTTCCATGGGTGACAGTGGCCCCAGACTGGCAATACCTGCTGTGCAGCCAGCGGGTTGGTGGTCACAGCATGCCTCCAGCCCTGTGCCTCCTCTGCCTGGAGCATTGAGACTGCTCTCTGCAGCCAGGAGTTGGGGAAGTTGAGCTCAATGAATCCCTCAGTCTATCTAAGGCTCTGTAACAAAGAAACAAAAGAACAACCTGAGATATGACATTTAAGCACGTTACTGAGTATCATCTGAAGCCAGACCCTTGATTGGTAGAGCCCAATGTAATTCCTTGGATTTTAGGGCGGTGTGGGATGGAGGTCTGGCCCAGACATTTTGTCACAGTAATGAAATCCCAGATGTCAGGTATCCCCTTTGCTCGTGTTGTCTTGGCTGAAAAAGGAATGATGATTCACAGTGAGTTTGTAGGTGAGTGAGCTATAGGATAGCATGAAGAGAGTAAATGCCAGTAAATCAGAAAACATGGATGGCCAAATGTGACTGTAGATGGGAGTTCTTCACTTCTTCTCACAGCACATTTGGTGGTAAGGCTTTTATTCTTTTCAAAACATTAGTGCAGGTATCTCATATTTCATGTGAAATAGCAATCTGTAATTGTGCCTCTATAGGGTTTTACATGGGTGGACAAATATCCCCTAGCACAGGATCAGGGCCATAATGGACAAACCTCACTTCCCAGGAAGCGCCTTCCCCCCTCCCTCCACAGGATGATGGATTCACTCAGTGACGCCTCTTTGGCATTTACTCTCTGAGATCCCACACTTCTGCCTCTGTGATGCATGATATGGTAGCAGAGTCAAATTAATGCAGCTCTCAAGTCCAAACAGAGCCTGATGTCTTCTTTTGTAAAAGCAGGTTATAATTTCTGTTACCTACCCCGTAATTTTCAACCTATGAACATTTCCCCCTTAATTCTATTGTATCAGCTATTATACAGATTAGCTGATTTGCATGCTCTTCTGCCAAGCTGAACAGAAAAGATTCAAGTCTGCAGGTCACATTTATTAGCAGAAGCAATTCTCCCAAGGTACATGTTTGCTTAATTTTTCATCTTTAAATAGACAGGACTGCCAAAAAATTAAACATACTTGTCTAAGAGGGAGAGAGGAGTCATTAAAGGCACTGATGAAGTAGCACTGATTTCAGGATAGCTTCTCATGTATTGATTTTTAACTGTTGGAAAGAAACAGTGATATTTTTGATGATGTTTTGTGAAGAAATGTACATTATTTGTCAAATCTCCATTAACTTTCAGTGGTAATTCAATCTCTAGGCTTCCAGTGTCTAAGAATTTATTATTTCCAACAGTTTTTATTTTCTCCTAAACAACATTCTTGGTAGAAAAGAAAAAGGCAGTTTCTAGTTCTAGGAAACAGGAGTGAGTCAGGTCGGGACCTGTAGAGATTCCAGCTTGGCCCTGTGACTTCTGATCCTGGGTCTTGGCTTTCTCTGCCCCAGGTTCCTGATCTGCCTCTGTGTCAGGAGCCAGCAGGAGGGGTGACCTGAAGCCAAAGGTGGATCACACCCGGGCATGACCAAGGTGCTGGAAAAGCAAAGAGCAAGTGGGATGGGAGAAGTTTGAGAAGCAATAAAGTAAAACTCTTTGCAATGTTTTCCTAAGAATTGAGGAATTTACATAATATGGAGCTCTTAGTGGGTGGCACTTCACTCTGATGATGTTATTCCTGAGCAATAACAGGATGACCACTGATAAAAAGCAACTACACCGTTACGTTGATTATGCTGTTGGGTGAGAACAGTTGACCTTGCCCTGGTGTTAGATATGTAGCAAAATCAGTACAAAGCCGGCAAAAAAGTGCAACTGCAGTTTGTGGTGTTGTTGTTGGGAGGCAGGTTTAACCATTTAAACTGCTATGGGAAGTGTGCCTGCTCTCCCTTAACCTATGTGCACATTTACTGAAGTTCTAATCCTTAATGCTGGCCCCAGGAGACATCTCTGATCCCCTTCTCTGCCCCGGACAGATCATCCTTGGTACAGCCACAAGCTGAGGGTATCCCAGCTCCTGCTCCCTCAGGCACTGGCTGGGGAGCCTGCTGCAGGCACCATATGACATGATTCCCTTCCAAGTACTTCCTAAAAAGGAAGACAACCTACTCTCAACTGCTAAAAGACTACCAACTCTCAACTGCTCTAACATGTAAAGGTTTGGTGAAAAAAAAGAAATCCTGTGTCAGAAGCATGAAGAGCAGGCAGATAGTCTCTGATACGCTGAAGGAAAATTACCCTGGTATTTTCATTAAAATATGAAGCCATCACTGAGTGAAAAATTTTATGTTACCTGTGATACATGAATTTAAAGATGTTTTTCCTTTAGGAGGAAGAAATGCTGTTCATTGTCTTGCAGTTTTCAAATGGGTCTTTTTTATAAATCAGCATTAAGATGCTGTGAGTGTGTGTTTTGTCACTGAGTTACAGATCTGTGTTCTGATAAAAGGAGAGCACTGTAGAAAAGAAAAAAGTGTCAAGTTAGTTCATGCTGAGCTTGTACAATGGTTTTCTTGTATTTGATAGAAGCTAAAATAAAGCAATGAATGACAAAGTGTGCTCACATAAAATGCCACTGGTGTTCAGCTGACTGGGGTTGCTCCTTTTGGTTTCGCTGAAATCCAGAGGCAGTAATACATGTGTGTTTACCAGACTTGCTGTAGATAAAAGAGTCGGTCAGACTCCGCATGGAGAGGGCTCTTGGAATGCAACAATGACAAGGCCATGCTTCCCATGACTTTACTGTGGCCAGGTTTTTACTCTTGGGCTCTTGGTATAGCAAACAGTCACGGAGAAATTCTCCAGGAAACTTTAGTTCCTTTTACTGTCAGACAAACAAGTTGCATCATGATGTCATTTTAATCAAACCTATGACATTTAGAAGAAATCTGCACTAGCTAATGCTTGCGTTACTATATAACATGAATTAACTTTTAGTTGACCTTCTACATAACATTTATCCCCAGATCTGCCATTGGGAAGCTGGGAGTGGAGGCATTTGAGGCGATGTACAGCTGCCTGAAGCAAGCGAGACAGCAGAATGCCAGCGAGGAGGAGATCAGGAGGGGTTTGGAGAAACTGGTTTCTAGAGCAAGTGATTGCTTCGAAGTGGATCAGCTGCTGTACTTCGAGGAACAGCTGCAGGCTTCAGAGCCACGTCTTCAGCTGTAGCAGTGTGTCAGCAACAGCTGGAAATGGCACAGAGGGGGAAGGGCCTCCTTCAGGCCAGCGGGCAAGTACAGGAGGTATTTGGACACTGCTGAAGGTAATGTAGTACATAAACATGTGGGTAAGCGCCATTTGAGAGTCCAGACTGCAGTGAGAAGTGAGTCAATATGGCATGAATTTCAGGGGCAGGAAGAAGAACAAATGTTTGTGGCAGTGGAGGGGAGGATTCACAATTACCTGAGTCCCCTTTTTCTGCCACTTAAAGCAAAAGAAAGGGTGTTCTGAGCCATGGCTGGACGCCAGTTCACACTCAGAACATCTCTGGCAAAGCTGCCTCTGAAGGAATGATGCAGGATTAGACTACAGCTGCTGTTGATTTCTGTTCTAACTGGTCCTTGTGATATTTAAGCCCATAATTTTTGTAATTTGGCAGATTTAGCCTCAAACATATATATATGGCCACTCAGCCCCTAATTTTCATGTTATTATTGATTGTTTAAAAGGGCTGCATTTAATTTGAGTTTCAAAGGAAGTGTGGAAATACATACATATGTGCATATTTATATACATATATGCGTGCTCACATACACAGAGATAGGTGTACCTGTACCTGTATAAAGAGTTTTGGATTAAATTCATTCTTCACAAATGGAACAATAAACTGGGGTTTTTTTTTCTGCCTTGCACATTGTTACCATTAATGTCCTTTCTTAGTGTTTATGCTCTCTTCTTCATATGCATTCCACTCCTTCCAATTTCAACTGTGTATCAGGCTCTGATTATACACCTGACGTTTTCCTTCTACCTCTTCCTTCTTTATTCTGCATTCTGAGCTCCTTCCTCTGACTGCGTAAAAGACTAAAGGTTAGCAAAGTCATGCAATTGGTAAAGGAATCTAAAATGAATTGTAGACCAAATGAATTTTAGGCATTGAGCCTTTATCACAATCCTTGTGCTTCCTGGTTTTCTACCATGACTCTTAAAGGACTTTGGGACTGTATTAAACAAACTAGAAGAAATTCATATTATGAATATCAAAAAACAATTTCTATTTGGCCTGAGATGAGTTATTTACAGTGAAGTATACCAGTATTGATGGTCAATTAGGCAGTGCTACTGGTCCATCTTTATGACATGTGTTAAGAGACTCAAAGCAAAAGGCAGGTAGAGTCATCTAAATCTATTTTAGCAGCAGCATAAGCTGAGGAAGTGAAGGGCATGTCCAGCTACAGATGATGTGGCACTATACTTCCAGCTCAAAGTAGTAAGAGATTCTGGGATGTTTCAGCTTTTTCTAGCTTCAGCTTTTATTTAGAATACACGGTGTTACAAGTCAGAGACTAAAATCCACTATGATGTTCTCTGAGGTAGGGAAACATTTGTTTGTCAGGTTTCAGTCTCTTTCCTATTATTTCTTCTTGACTTACACTCCCCATCCTTCTCAATGCTGTGTATGTGTAGCTGATTCGATATTTTTTGCACATAACTTAAGACCATTTTAAAACAGAAGTGCTGAAGTCCAAGATACAGGAGGAGTGCTTGGATGTTGCAGGGACTATAAAGTCCAAAATCAAACAATGAGTAACTGACATGGTGAGAATAATGTCAGAAGAAGATAATCTTCACTCCATCATTTACCTCTGCTGCAATTCAAGATGATTTATCACAAAAACTTCAAAAAGAACCTCTGTAAGCAGTCAATTCCTTTTTTATTAGTGACAAAGGCTTCTTCAAGCTTTTTTCTGTGCAGCTTGCAAGAAAAAATACCTGGGTAAGAATGGGTCAGGCTCCTTAAGGCAGGAGATCATTAAAGGGAAACCTTTAAAACCTGAAAAACATGGTTTAGTCACTCAGATTGACTTCAGGGAAATGGTTGCTCTCTGATGAGCAGTATTTTCTTTCATTTGTTGCACAGGAAAAAGAGCTCACAGTGCCTTTTACACTTACTTAGTTGCTTTCTGCTCTCTGCAGGGAATGACCTTCAAGGCACGTGAGGATCTGGAGGTTACTGGTTTACTGCTTATATGCTTTAAACCATACTTTGTTTTGTTTTGTGGGTTTCTTTACATTAATCATACCACAATTAGCCAATGTAGTATACCTACTAAACACAGCAGGAAATTTTTGTCTTTGAGCTTTAGTAAAAGCACAGAAATACATCCCATGGATTTGACAGAAATTTTTACCTCACTGTTCAACTTGCAGAATCCCATTGCAGGTGGTCATTAGCAGAAATCTAAAAGAAAAGAGGAGGATTGTTGATATCGTGGATCTTCAGAAATAAAAAAGCAGCAGAACTGCTGGAAGTAAATGTGAGGAAATAAATGTAAGGGCATTAAGTTGCTGTGGATAAATCTTCATTAAAAGTCCCATTTAACCTATATATTTGTATCAAAAGCTTTGCAAGCATGAGGCAACCTTGCTGCCTTTTTTATTGATTCTCTTAAAAATGCTACAAGATGAATTGCTTGATGAAGAGATATTGAAAACAAAGGAAGTCGGGTGAGTATTTTTTTCATGCTTTGAGGCCTTAAACCTGGTATAAAGGTGCTTGAACTATAAAGGGGAAAACAGCATCTGAGTTTTCTGATAAGAAGTATAACTGTCAGTTTCTTGTTGACAGCTGGATTAGGAGGCAGACCAATTCTATTTTTCACAGCAAACAAAAACGAAATCATTTCTTAGAGGTGATTGTTCTTCCAGATAATTTCTAGAAAGCATCAGAATCCCCTCTCTGTATGATGAATTAGAGGTTTCCAGTGCCTGAAAATCCTGCCTGCAGGAAAGGACCTTCCTTCCTCAAGGACCTGGCCTTGTGACTGTTGTCTTGTGATGAGCAGCTCCGAGGTGCTCTGACAGCCAAAGCACAAACCTGCAGCTGGCACAGCAGGAGCTCGCCCCTGTCCGCTGCTGGATCTCCAGCTCCACACGTAACCGGAGCAGCAATGGAGCATCAAGCAGATACACAGGTGAAAAAAAGGGTAGGAGGCAGCAAAGTGGCAATATGGATAATGCGAAGGCTGACTTTTCATCTTTGGTATAAGTCAGCTCAGTCTGACCTGTAGGTGCAACCACTGTTCTCTGAGGGAATTTAGTGGGCAAGAGAAGAAAGGCTCAAACAGGAGATTTGTTTGGAAACAGGATCAATATGCACAGAGGCATATTAATCTTTTGTATTTTGTTTGTAGTGTGTGTGCAAAACATAGCCTAACCTGAAAGCTCTTTAGCCTGTCTCCACTGAATACTTTTGTTTTTCAGGATGGAGAAGTCCAGCAGAAAGTCTTCTGTGTGTGATTTTTGGTAGTAAGTAGAAGTCTAATGAAAATACAGTCTCAGATGCTGATTTGGCTGATGATCATTCCTGGTCAGGAATATGACTGCCTTGATAATAACTATCCAGATGTGCTGGATATATGCACATAAGACGAGCTGGTTAACAGCAAAGGCAGATGTATTTATGTACAAACTGGTCAGGCACAGAGGGTGGGGAAGGGATGGAATAGGATGAAGAGAGTTGTAGGTTCCTTCCTCTTCCGCCTTCTCTTCATACACTTAGTTACCACACCCAGTCCTACTTATTTATGTCACTTTTTTATGGTTGGGGGAATAAAGGGACAGTGAATGATTTTCTGAAGGCCACTGAATTATCTAAAATGAGACTAAGAATGAAAACCTAACAGGAAACCACTCAGGACCAGTGGTGACAGCAAGAGAAGACTGTGCAAATGTTTCTGCTTCCATAAAACTATGGGTTGAATTTTCTTTTATCTGGATTGGAATATGGCCATCATGGCTCGAAAGTTAGTTAGTATTTACAGATAATTTGCCATGTTAACTCTGCAGGCAGGTTTCAGTCCTCAGTTGTTCATGAATATGAGTGGAAGATGGTTCAGAGAAGTAACCTGAGCTTGTGCAGCAAAGTGCAGCAGGAAGCCAGCCAAGGGGAGCATTCCTCCTGATCCTCACCTGACATAGTGCCAGGCAGTCAGCCGTGGCTGCAGGTACTGGCGTAAGGCAAGGCATAAAGGAAGATGCAGTGTTGTGAAGTGGATTTTAATACAGAAAACCAGTATTTAATGAAATACGGCTCTGTGACTGTGCACGGCAGTGTGTGTGTGATGGACTGTTGATGAGGTGATTCTCTTCCGGAGCTTTATGCCCTAGAGGTGACTGAGTGCTATGAAGAAGCTGGGAATCTGTGAATTGCTCTCCTCTCTCCATTGCCATCTGCTGACCCCTCAGGGACTGCCTTACTGTACCATGGCAGATATTCCCTTGGGCTGTGTTATTTCCTCTCAGCCTCTCTAAAATGAGTTCTATTTCAAGATTTTTCATATGGAAGTCTCTTTCTAGCAGAGGCTGCTCTATTGATCTGCATCTATAAAGGGTCAGCAGTGTGAGAGTAGTCTTAAATAATGCATTGGAGTTTGCTCCCTCTGCTTTCAGTGAGCTCTGGGGAAATGCTCCTTGGAACCATCGTAGAATCTTCCTAGCTTGAACTGTCACAGTTGTCTTGTCTTGTCCTCTTTCCTCCCCAACTCCTCAAGGACAGAAAGCAGAGCAAACTCAAGGTGCTCAGAGTATGGAGAACAGATGCTGTGGTTCAATGTCCAGAGGCAATCCTTTAAATCAAGAAGGGCTGTTTCTCTTGTTTTGTAAGACAGTTTTTGAGTGTGAGCACTATTTTATTGATGCCTTTAGGCATCTGACAATCAGTGGCATACTTTTGCCATCCTGTCTCTGCCAGTAAGTTGTGTGTTTTTCGCCACCTCAAAATGAAGCCTGCTTGTTTTGAATGCTCTTTTGGCAGGAGCTTGGCTCCTGATGCTGAAAGCGAATGCTCCTGACTCCCTAGAGGCCTAATTTTGCCAGTTGCTCATGCGCGTCCTTCTACAAACTGTCTTGGCAGCTGGGGGCTGTGTTTCTGGGAGGGGCTGGTATTCCAGTAAATGTAAGCAAGGGTGTTGAAATGATCCTTCTATTGCCTGAGGAGGACAGGAATCACTTCCAGGTGGCACAGTGGGAGTGGAGACAGCCAGGGCAGCCCCAGGCCTGAGCATCTCCCTGGTGCTGCTGGAGGAGCCCCTGGGGTTTGCTGCATCCCAAGTGGGCCAGGAGACTCAGGGACCCTCGGGATTCACATTCACATGGTGCTTGCTGTTTTGAACTGATACTGCAGAGAGGAGATTCATGGAGAGCAAACCCTTGTAAAGACAATGAGTCTCCAGACTACCTAATGAGTACTTAATGAGTGTCTAAGCACTGCACCATTATTGAATTTTAATTGCCTTCTTTCTGGCTTTGTGCTAGAAAATGAAAAAGGAGCAAACACTACATGTAATGAGGGTAGATGATTAAAAAGTGATACCGAAGAGACACCAATGCATTTGTGGAAAAGACCACAAGAATAACGTGATGAGAGAAACCAGCACTGCTGTGTGCCTGCCACCTCTTTGGATAGGAAGTTTATTTTTACAACTGTTAAAAATTGAAGATGTTTTCAGCATGATCTGGCAGAAAAATAGATTATTGGTTATCAGTGATGTAATTAAACTTACTGATTTTATTAAATCAATAAATATTGGTTAATCACTACTGCATGGAAAATCCAATCCACATCACCTGGTCAGTGCAGATTGGCTTTTTGGAGGTTGGTCTTTAGCACTGTGCCCTTTCTGATGTCTGCTCAGATTATTTTCAACTGCATTGAGCGAACATGCATTACTTTGAGCAGTAGACAGCAGAAAGGCCCAATTGAGAGTAGGCCAAATGAGCCCTAAATCCATCAAGCATTTAAACATGTGCTCAGCTGTGAATGCCAGTCTCACTGCTGCACAATTGCCAGGGAAACAGGGAGCACTGGGCTGTTGCACAGAGCAAAACACAGCACAGGGACTCTTTGCTCGTAGAAGAGGTAGGTCTTCAGAGCTGGAAGCACCACCTTTGAAGCTGCAGGCATTCAGAAGTCTGAGAAGACCTCCAACCACTGAGACAGTGCCTCAGCCTGGTGGTCCAATCAGCTGAAATAAATTAATATAGATTTATATAATCAAAATATAAATTTAATTAAAATGTACATAGATTAAAGAGGCTCCTATTAAAAGAGCTAAATGGCAGAAAATGTGGTTTTGGGGAGAAACTCACAGAATTTCACTCTTTTCAGCTCTGAAGGGTGTGCATTTGTGGGGTATTTTAACCTGAACCAACAGAAAACTCTGGCCAGATGTTGATGTCTCTGATTCTACCCTTTTGTTTCTCTCTTTCTCTTTCCATGTCACACATTTTGTCACCAGACACTAATCTGACAGGTCTCTCTTGTGCAGCTTCTCTTTTGGCTTCTGCTCTGCTGGAGTTTATGGTAACACTTAGTGGAACATTTTGTGCTCCAATGTTTTCATAATGAAAACTCTTTTTTCTTTCTTTCTCTCTTTCTTTCTTTCTTTCTTTCTTTCTTTCCTTCTTTCTTTCTTTCTCTCTCTCTTTCTTTCTCTCTTTCTCTCTCTCTCTCTTTCTCTCTCTCTGCATTTGACTCTAAGAAGCTTTCTTCTAAGTGCTTACTGTGCGTCTACATCCCTGTAACATCTTAGAAAATTCTCATTTCAAATTCCTGACAGGCATAAAGCCTATAGGTAAAGTTATTCTGACACTTTGGATCAATTGTTACACTTTCTATGTATTTAGTAGCAGCCTCCTCTTAATAGACTCCAGGACTATATTTCTGTCACATCCCATCTTTTTGCTTTCCTTCCCTTTTGTAAGGGCTGAACTTCTCCCTTATGCTTTCCCGTGCTCCCTACATTTTAAATTAGTTTTGAGCTTTTGAAATAATTACAAACAAGATTCTTCCTAGGAACGAAAGGTGAGCATCAAGCAATACTTCATGGCAAGACAAAACCACCCTTCTGGCTAAAGGGACTCTGCAAAGCAAAACATCAGAGAGACAAGTCAGAAAAAACAAGATTTTTCAGCTGCCAAAAGAAAGGACAGTTTTTCAGAATTCTTGCTATGAAATGAAATATATGGAAGGCAATAAGAAAAATAGGAAGCATCACTTAGGCATTATTCTCACAAAAAATATCTACAGTATTTTAGTATTATCAGGACCTGAATCTAATTCTTTGACATCAAACCACTTTTTTTATTATTGCATTTATATTCAGAAGAAAATGGAGAAAGGTCATCCCATTATTGTCATCTGAGAAAATATACAATTTTTTCATCTTACTAATCTAAGTTTGGCAGCAAAAAATGTAAGAGACTAAAGGCCTGAACAGGTGACTTTGAAGAAAAACACTTTTCTTCGAAATTTATGTATTTTTCTAGGAAAGAAAAAAGAATTTGAAAATGTCTAAAGTGTGAGCTGCATCAGCTGATTGTGTGAAAATGAGCTTCAATCAAACCGGCTTTGATTTCTCAGGGAAGGAAGCACACTTTCAATGCACTCATTTGCAATCAAAAAGACTAGACAGATTTGACTTTTTCTTTTGCAGCAACAGATTCAGGGATTTGCAGAACCTTAGGATGTGTTGATTTAATGACAATTCCCATGAATTATAACGAGTGACGCTCTCACACCTATGAACATTTCCATTTCCCCACAGCACAGCACCAACCCATTTACAGTTGCCCAAGAGCAGGAAGATATTATTCTTTGGGCAGTCACTAACTAGAAGATCCACAAACCTCCTTGTGTGGACCACATCTTAGGTTCAAGGAGATGGAACCCAGTCAGGAGGAGTGGCAACAGGATCTTAGGCCAAAAGCAGAGTCTCAGTCCCATCTCCAGCTGTAAGAACTGCAGGTACTATGGTTGGAGCTCACATGGGCAATGCTACACTGGCAGTGCCCCTAAGGCAGAACATCATCCTGTTTCTGCCAGGATGTCTCACTGCAGAGTCAGTGAAAGGAAATGATCAAGGGAAATATGTCTCCAAGGGTGCAGGTGGTGTGGTTTTGTTGGATCACAGAGCAAGGACAGTCAAGCACACAGTTTTAGATGTTGAGGATGGGGCAGATCACTGCCTGACAGCCCTGAGCTGGTCTGTGCAGCCCAGCACCCTGGTCCAGGGCCATCCCAGCAGTTTTCAGGCTTTTTCCAATGGGTAAAACGTCAAAGTTTGTGCTATTGTGTAAAATGAGCCTGCATTCCCACTGCTGACATCTGTCCATAATTCCAACAAGGCACCAGAGACTCATACAAACGAAGACAGAGCTAGTACTGAGATGTGAAGTGTTATTGTTGCTGCTTAGTGCTAATGGTTTCTGCCTTATTGTAGCCATTTATTCCTATTCCTTGTCCCTTTGTCATATCCTTCTCTCAGGTACGAGTGGCTGTCACCAAAGACAGGAAGCAATTTGCTGGTGCTGCTACCTAAGCACGAGCTGCTAATTATAGACTGGGAGCAGGCAGAAGGAGCCGGGTACGTTGTGAATGTGTCTTGATTAATGAGCGAGCAGCTAGGCTGAGGGTCTCCAATTATGTTCTGTCGGTCAGCAGACTTGCTTCTCTCCTGGCTTGTCGTTTAGGAACCAGAACAGCAGTCCTGCTGGGTAGATGTGTGTGCTCCCAGTGGGAACTGGCCTTGCACTGGTTAGCCTGCAGGTACAGAGGCCTGAAAGCAGCACACCATGTGCCATTGTCCATCCACTGTGGCCTTTAAACACCCATTTAAGGCCACTGCCCTCAACATGCATTGCGAAAACAAGATGAAAACTCATTTGGTGGTAAGGTGAGTTTTATTCTCAGAAAGAGCTCTCACTCTTGGATTTGTGACTTTGCACTGGCTGTCCAGATAGAGCAGTGACTTCTCAGTCACTACTGCTGGCCATGCCACAGCTCTGTCTGCGGTGGATTGGGTGGGAAGGAATGTTTCATTCCACTTGGGCCATGCCACCCAGCCTGGGCTCAGTAAATGGTTATGTTTCCAAGAATGTTGTGGGTGAAGATGTATTAGGAAACTGTTTCTTGGAATGGAATGCATGAAGAGAGAGGCAGAAACTCCAGATGAACAGAGGATAAAGAGGGGAAGAGGCAAAAATGCCTTGAAGAGAATTGTAGATCTCAAACCCAGCTTGGTAAATGAGGATGCCTCCCTTCAGCAGGTAGGGACCCCTGAAAAAGAGACACATTCCTGAAAAGAGAAAAGAGTGCTGCTGTCCCTGTGGGTGTATGTCAGTGCTTTAAGTTCTCTTTCAAACAAAACAGCAATCAAGACTATTAATAATACCATAAACCTGCAAGCCTCTCTAAATTCAGAGAGGGCTGATGTGGCTGACCTCATGTTTCTGATAGCTGTTGGCGCTAGGGCCATGCCTTAAGTCATCTGATTTCAGCCAGAGCAGGGCACAGGAAAACACTGGAGAGAATTATTTTCTTCATCCTACCCAGCAAATCAAATGTGAATAAGAGATTTCACAGTGTCAGCCCTTCTTTAATGTCTGAGTATTGCTAAATGTGTCTGAGTTTACACTGGGTCTGACGAGTTTAATATCAGCCATCAAACATAATGGCGCAGACTGCCTGAATTCTCTTCCCAGGATAATAAGATACACTGAAGTAGGGACGATTCTTTTCATGTTAATAAGCCAAGTGCCTTTCATTGTATTGGCACCATGAGGAATTTGAATTGAATTCAGAATAAAGCCCCTGATCTGGCAGCAGGCTGACTGTAAGGCTGTTTGAATGACTCTTTTGTTTTAAGGTTTGCCAGTGTGAGGGTGAAGCTTGAGTTCTTCAGCAAATGGCTGTCAATGAAATATCAGCTCCTTCATTAAGGGAGATCAGGAAAAAGGCACCGTAGATAAACAGTGTGCTCTGAGATGTTATTCTCATTAAATAAGCTTTGCTTTACCAGAGTCTGGATCACCAGCAGTGTACCCATTTGGCAGCAGAGCTATCTCCGAAGGGTGTAGAGGTGAAAAAAACAATTTATGAGAGGTGGTACAATGTCCATAATGAACAAGAAGTGATGTGGCAAGAGGGGGCAAACCAGCAGGATTCATCAGCACAGGTAAGCCCATGTGCACCACTCATCTGCCAGAGAAGCACTGAACTGCTATTGCATGACAGCAATTAGTGCACAAGGTTGAAGAGGCAGGGGAGTCAGAAAATGGATGTTGGCAATTGAGAAAGTCAAAGGTGCTGGCTGGACAATCAGAAAAATGTGACTGCTCTCATCAGTAGGGAGGGAAGGCAAGAACATGAGGTGGTAATGAAGGAATTCGAGATAAAGCACGTATCAAAACCTACAGCTGACAAAGTCTCCAGGCATGTTCAGGCTGACGTGTTTAACTACAGGGACCAGAGAAGACATTGATTCTAAGCCTCTGCTGGTCTGAAAATCAGAACTTGGCAAACAGGCTCTAGCCCTCCACTGGTATGAGTACGAATAGTGGCAGCTACAAAGTTCAAGTCACTTGACTCAGTGCAGAGCTTGGTAGGTGAAATAAAAGGATCTGTACAGGGTAACCTGTATATCACAGTAGTAGTGTGTAGTATCCTTTCTGGCTTCCCAGGCAGCTCTGCAGGTATGTTTTTTATGCAGCAACACAAGCAAGAAGCAGTTATTTTCATCAGCAGGGTCTTTTCTGTGTTTGAAAGTGCTTGGGTGAATGTTAGTTGATTGAAGAGGTGTACTCCTAAGGAATATCCCACTGAGGGTGTCAACCAAGTGACTGCCCATCTTTTCCAAGCAAAAAGATGCAGACTGACTATATTTCTGAACTCTGCTATAGTGTCCTTCAGGTAATCAGGGAAAAATATGTTCAGAGGTGTTGCCAAATTTGATTGTGACAGTAGAAATCAAAGTCTTCTCTAGTTTCAGTGTATTTGCTTCTGAAAAATTGATTGCATTTCAATGACAGTTCACCAAAATACGAAGCACTGAAGTTATTCAGTTAGAAACAACTTGCTGCTGCTCCTGTCTGTTTAGTCTTCCCCCACTCAGCTCATGTCACTCAGAGAAGGACTTCCATTGAAAGGAGATGCTTGCTAGGCTTTCCAGATTGCTGTTTAATTGGCTCCATTCCCGAGAGACTAAGACTCAGAAGAAGTTTTTGAAGTTGAAATGACAGTGGTGCAAGAAAGTGTTTCCTCCTTCTCCTTCACTTTAGCATCCCTGCATGCAGGTCCCCTCCCTTGAGAGGCCCACATGTTGAGGAGCATTCAAGCCTCAACTCGTGTCAGGAAGGGAGGGCATGCAGAGGTGACAGCATGTGACAACGTGATTCCACAGAGATGCAGAAACCCTGGAGAAGAGCGATTCCCAGCTGGGGCAGGAAGATGTGTCTGCGCTTGTGCAGAAGCGAGGAGAGAGGCAGGCAGGTCTCAGCTGGGTGAATGCAGAAAGACTTCTCAGTAGCTGCCCCCTGACAAGCTGTCAGACAGAGTTCTCTTGCTAACTACAGTATCTCTAGTCTCTCCACACTGGGCAAGACTCAGACTTTGAAAAGCATTTCAAAGCCACAAACCTGATTCAGATACACTGTTCCTATTACTATCTTATTACTTCTTTTAATTACCTGCTTAAATTAATTTATATTGACTGATTAGATTGAGCCTATTCAGATTAAGACAGTGTTTCTTCTGATGTCTTAGTTCTGGTGATTCAGACCAGCTACTATCTGCAACTGTCCCTGGCTCCTTTACAGAAACAATGGAGGAAGGATGGAGCATCCACTGTGGAGGCCTGAGTAGTTACTTACAACAGCTTACCAGAATACAACCCCTGCTCATGGGCAAGCTGAAAAGCTCTAAGTCCATCCACAACCCATTGCTAATCCTTGAGTCAAGGTCTTGACCGGATTCTGGGAGCTGAAATTGTTGCTAACTCCCAGCACAGGTTGAGCATCTCCTAAGGCCTGAGATAAGGACTTCCAGATCAAAGGGGTAGGACACAGGGGTATGTGGGAAATGAACAGTGCCTGGAAATTCTATCTTAATCATTGCTTTGCTGTCTGTACTCTGTATGTACATCAGGCTACTGGAGGCAGCCCAGACCAGGCTACCTGCCCTTTCTTGAACCATGGGCATTTCAGCCCCTTCTCAGCTCCAGCATTCTTGTCCAGAGAAAGGCAATAGGCATTCTTTCCTGACAGCCCAAGCAAAGAGGCTCTTTGTAGAGCCTGCCCACACTGATACCTGGATTTGGGGCAGCACGTTTACAATTTCCTCTGAGAAAAGCAAAATTACTCAAGAAAGCAAGTGCCCAGCCCACCAAATTATCTACTGTCCCCTCTTGTTTCAGACTGCATATTTGGGCAGTGCTAATTCTTGCTGCTTGTTCTTTTGCTTCATTTTCATGAGAAGTATAAGCTGCGGTTGGAAAGAAACGTAGTTACAGGTTCCTTAGGATAGGATAGGATAGGATAGGATAGGATAGGATAGGATAGGATAGGATAGGATAGGATAGGATAGGATAGGATATCTAAAAGCACTCCAGCACTGGCACTGCTCGACTGCCACCCTGGTCACAGACCTTGAGAAGGATTTGTTGAGGTATTGGCATGAATACACTGTAGATGCAGCAGCTTCTTGCCACAGGTATATTGGAGCAACTCTGCAAATTGCTACACTTCACTGCTGATACTTTTACTTGTCCATGGAGGTGTGGTACTCACACATTGTCTAGATTACCCAGAATTACCAAAACTGTACCTATTTTAGGACACTTAGTGCTCTCTGAACAGTCTTTCTTGGGATGGCAGTGCATGCCCTGGTTCTCAAGTTCTTATTACAGTAGGTCAGTGCATTGCTGAGCACACCCAGCAAGCAGGTCTGCTTTCCATAGCTGTGCTGCTGGGCTCTGTTGTAGCTGAGTAACAGGCAGCTGGAAAGTGCAGCTGAAAAACAGCTCCATAAAGCTTGGTAATTCATCTAACCAAGCTTCAACAAGCCTATAGCACCTTCTGCTTGCATTTGGCCAGTTGGGCAGAGGACGTGCTCTGTGTGTGGTCTCCAAGAAGGAGCAGCACTTTTGCAGCTTCTCACACTGCTCCATAAAGAAATAAGCAATCTTTAAGGGTGACAGCTTACAAAAAATTTACTACCTGATTCCAGATCTCGGTATTCACACTCCTACTTCAGCCGCTGCTCAGTCCTGGGAACCTCACTTTCCAAGCGTAATCCGTCTGCCAGAATTCAACTGGCAACAACAAGGGCTGCACTCAAGCTTAGCAGAACGAGCCAGAAACAAGGAAAAGATTTACTACTTGGTGAGTTTATGTTCTCCACTTGCAAAGAAAAAAACAGATAGCTTAATGAATGTTTTGTTAAAGGGGACAACAAAGTTCTAGCAAGATGGGTAAGCAGTAATCATTGCAACTATTTTCTAAGGTAGAGCTAGAGTTTAAACAATTTTTACTGTATTTTCTTTTGGTGAGGCAGCTGCTAGGACAGATGTTTGCTTCCCTCTGCTTCTTGCACTAATCTAGATAAAAAAATTAAGATTCACTCTATTGAGTTACAAGACCTGTACTGACCTGTGCAACTTGACTCTGTCAGCTGCTCCTTGTTTTACCAGCACCCCTCTGTTTGGCCACTCTACCCTGGGCAAAGTATGTCCCAAGGCTGTTTGCTGGTCATTCTCAAGCATCCCTGTCTGCTTGAGCAGATGTCAACAGGCACTTTCTCAATGTTTTCTCCCCAGGGAGTTCTGGAGAAGGGAGGCTTTGGTGGGAATGGTGATGGCAGACTGGAGCTGGCATGGAAAGCTGAAGGGATCTCACCAAATCATGCTGTTGTGAAGTGTCTGATCTGTGTGTGGCAGCCGTGTGTGGACACTGGTACGTGGCCAGCACAAACCTCCCTCACTAATCCAGAGGGAGATTTGTGTCCCCACTGAAGATAAAAGCAGTCACATAATTAAAGACAAAGTGCTTGGACAGGATGGCACTGTACTCTTAGATGGGTGCATTATCTCTGTTGGATTTATTCAATCTGTTTGCCACATCTCTTTTCCAAGTAACTGTTTAGCAAATTCCCTGTGTCCTTCAACCCCTTTCCCTCCACAGCAGCAGTCAAGTGTATGAACTGTTGCTAGCATTGTTGCACTCCATCTATTCCTGAAAACAGAGAAGAAGTTGTGAGGCTACAAAAATCATCAGAAGCCAAAAGCAATTTGTTTGGTTTCAGGGGAGGAATGGTTGTCCCTTTAGCTGTGTCACCATAATATCAGCTTTCAGCAGTGGAAAAGCATCAGCCTTTGCTCTTCAGCTTGCCTAGGTGAAATTATATTTTCTGCTCTCCTCACTTCCTCACTGTAACCCTCATGCTGCTTTAGCCAAGGTACTTGGCTGGGTGCCCCCCTGCTGTAGTGAGGTTGTTAACTGCATTGTTCCGCATCTGTCTTTCTTGGGCTGCCTCCCCAGGATGCTCCCAGAGATTAAGGGTGTCTCTTTCAGGGACTTGGAGAGACCTTTGCAAGAGTAGCATTTGTTCTTTCTGAGCCGTGAGGAACTCACTTGCTGAGGGTACAAAACCAGAGTACCACTTTTCTCCATCAGCGCTGCTGGCTAAACAATGCCTGCTAGGGAAAGAGAAAGAAAAGGGAAAATAGATAATGAAAATAATGAATAGGTGCCATCCTGAACCACATCAGTTCTGTTACAATGGTAAAGGAGGAGGGATGACTGAAAGATTGTGGTGATAAGGATGTCCTAATAAGTAACTGGTAGGTTTTCTATCTGCTTTCCAGAGGATGTATCTTTTGTTCTCAGGAATATAATAAACTTTCTTCTTGTGCACTGTCAGCTTTGCCAGTGTCAATCACTGCAAATCCACTGCCCACACCGAAACTTTACTCCTTTATGGCAACTGAAGGTCTGACTCCACCACATACCGACTCAACAGACAAATGCATACAAGGACTTGACAAGGTTTGAGAGTTTGAGCCTCAAAACAAAACCAGAGGTCCACAACCAGTGCAAATGATTTTTCCCAAATAGCCTGAAGGAAACTGTATTCCTGCACCTCCTAGGCTTTCTGGGGGTCTGAAGTGTGTGCAGCACTGTGGGCCCTGCGACACAGAAGCACAGAGGTGTGACAAGCTGAGGTGACACAGGTGCATCCAGCTTCAGATCTCGCAGCTGGGCTTAGCCTGAGGCCAAAACAACAGCGTTAGTGATGCCAGCAGCTGAAAGCTCATCCCATCCCTGCATGAGGCCAGTGGCACGTACATCCCAGCAAGGGAATGGCTGAGCTCTCCCAGGTTACACAAACCGAACTTCCTTCCATGTGCTGAGCCTCACTCATAGCAGACACCATTTTCCCTGTACTCGGTACCCAGCAGTATTACAGAGCACAATGAGGCCTGTGGCAGGGAGAAAACAATGTCTGGAAGGGCCACCAGGCCATCACTATGGCCAGGGATTTATACAGGAGAGCATAAAAGAACAAAGAAGAAAATAATAACAAAAATAGAGCAGGAAAAATGAAGCCAAAATTGCACAGAAAATAGCAGCAAAGAAAAAGTGTTGAGAATAGAGTTGCTGAAAATGTCATCGCAAAGGTCAGGGCAGGCTCAGGGAGACAGCGATGGCAGGAATACTAAGCACGTCAGGAAATGTAAATACGTTCTTTTTCCAGTGTTCACAGAGGGATAATGAGAGCAATGCTGGGGACAGCCTTACACTTTCAGGGGGAATAAAAGAAATAATGAAGGGACTCTGGGTAAAACCAGAGTGAGTGATGAAGGACTTGCTCTTGTTGCAGATTAAAAGTTAAAGTTTCAGGATGAGGATTCAGCTCCTGGGAATCTCAGCAATGAGCTGTGAGGAGCAGGGGCCACACTAGATGGATGGGCCTTGATATGCTGCCACTGTGGTCTCGTGGCAAGGTCAGGCAAATGACGCAGGTAGTAATGAGTCAGGGTCCTTGAATTCAGCAGCTAGTGGGTCCAGCCGGATGGAAAACACCTGGAGAAGTGTAATTTGATTAAAAATAGTCTGCAAGGGCTAACAAAAGAAAATCATGTTTAACAAATTCTATGGGAGGCTATTGTTCCTGAAGTGGATGACATTAAGAGCTGACTGGCAGATGCTGTGGGTGTAATTTACCTGGCCTTCAGTGCAACCTTCAGTATAGAATAAATGAATACACTAAATTTGCATTTATATGGCTCCTTTTTGTCCACACAAAGCACATTGCAAACATCACGTGGGCCATACAAATGATACATCCATGACAAGTTGGGACAAAGAGATTATTGGGAAAGCAGGTCCTGGAGAGGCTGTGGGTTGGAGTCATGGATATCCCCTGTTAGAGGTGCATGATCCACACAGGGGTACCCATAGTCTGTTCATAGAGAGTCACTTAATAATTGGAACATAAGCCTGCAGACCACTTGGATATTGATAGAAGTGAATTTCTGCTGGCCAACTCACACATCTTCTCCCTCTCTCCAAGGGGAATCCCTAAGCAAAGGACGTCCAGGCTGTCCTTTACCTTCTTGTGGCTTTTAGGGTGTACACTGGTGTGAAGTAGTCTCACACCTCCCAGGCCCTACAGCAGCAGCTGGAGCTGCATTAGCCAGTACATCCTGCAGCTGCTGAGGATGGCCCATAATGAACAACTTCCTTGGCAAAATGCACATAAAAACTTCTTTAAGTGTCCTCTGCTACAGCAACAAGGCAACATACTGCACTTTGTGGAAGCACCCGAAAGCCTCATTTAGAATTGACCATAATATTTTCATAGATGATGAATGTTTTTCTTTAGTGAAAAACAGCAGAATTGTTTCCAGATAGCTGAGATGTGGTTTATATCAACCTTATCAAAATATTAATATTTCTTTTTTATTTTTAATAAAGACGTAAACTTCAGAACCTTCAGCAGTTCTACAGCTGAAAGTATTCCTGCAGTTGAACCCTGCTGGCAATCATTTCAAGGTTAAGAAAGGCAGGAATAGGGTGTAGAAAAAGTCAAAATTGTGACTATTGTAGAAGAGTTAAAGATGGCTTCTATGTCAGCCAGGCTGCTCATTGTCTCTGCCCTCTCCTGCTCGACATAGCCTTCGTTGCTCTGGGTAGTAAACTTCACAGTAACTGTGTCAGCAAGGATTTCAGCAGCATGTTGGCATCAGGGCTGCACAGGACTTTGTAGTTCCTGGTTGTTGGTTTATCCTGTGGGCTTAAAACCCTTTTATTGTCTCCAGGACTGCCGTAATCCCATGCAAGCACAAGGCTATGTCTCTCCACAGCTGTACGGTACTGCGAATATCTCTGCAGAAGGACTATGTATCAGTAACTTCAATGGCTCTAACCAGCTGGTTTTAAGTTCCTCATAGCCATTCTTTTTTCTGTTTTAAAGCAGTATGAAGTGCTTTGCCAGTATAAATAACAGTAACTTAAAAATCTGCCTCAAAGTCGTCTCTTCTTCAAACGGTCCCTGACTTATTCCAAAAGCATTTACTGTGTGAAACAATTGTGAAAAATTACACTGGCATCCAAAGACAAGCTGTCTCCAGAGTCTGATTTTCACAGATTATTTTTATTAGAAAACACTGGGAAGCGTCAGCGAGTGACAACTTGGAGAACGGGTTTATGGCAGTCCTTTCAACAACTATCTCTCTGCACTTACTCCACATCAGTCTTAAATGAGTGCCTCCTTCAAGGCTTATCTCATCTACTCCAATTTTAGAAACAACTTAATAAAGTGCATTTATCCCCTCTTCTCCCCATGAAAGCTTGGCTAGTTCTGTGTTTTTGTAACTTTTATGCGCATCTCAACCTTGATCTGCTTTTCCTAAAAATACGCTTATCAGCCTTTTGATGGAGGGCATTTCCTCCTCCTTTTTCATTCCTCGCTGCTAACATCTCTGAGATGTACTCATGCTGTTGCACTAAACTGTTGCATTTTCACAATTCAGCTTTTAATGAGGGTTGGTAATGGTTGTAGCAGGATATTTGTGAGCCCACTGCCTTCGTGTTTCAGTGTGTAAGGTATGAGGCACAGTCCTCAGTGCTGCTTTGCAGGAAGGCCATGTGCCTTTCTCCCAGGCTTCCATGACCACTCGATGGATGTGCACAGCGAATTTAGGACAAGCTTCTCAGATGGAGAGAGAGTCTGCCTAAAATCCCAGGTGCCACATATATATTCATTAACATCAATGTTGTTTAATTTTACCCGATGTGCATTTTAATGAGACTTGGCTCTTTACATGTGCCAGGCCTAGGCCAGGCTCTGCTTCCATCTGAAACTCCACTCAAAAAACCCATACATTTACGATGGAAGAAAAATGTGTTTTGGCACATTGCAAAGATTTACTGTTTTCCTTCTGCTTTGCATTCAGAAATTTGCATTTGCAGCAGAAATATTGATATTCTTGGTTATAATGGAGAACAAGGATTTGTAATTCAGACTGACTCAGCTTCCAGGAGGTTTTTATACGGTCTCTGGGTATTTGTCAGTAATATTTTGTTATTGACAGACCCTGTGGCCTCTTCTCTCCAGCCCACCTGTTGGGAGCACTGGTTGCAATTTTAACTTCTTTGCTCAGTCCCTGTTTTTCAGTCTGTCTCTTGAGGATGGGGACAAGGGGGACCCACCTGCGTGGAGGGGAAAAAACCCAAAGTTATCTGCCATCCTGTGAGGAGCTAAGCTCCCCGTGTGTCTGTCTCACAGGGGTCCCTGGACAATTCCCCAGCCCTCAGGGCACTCTGATTCTCACAGGGCTTCATGGAAGTGTACCATGTGACTGTAGTGGCAGTGCTGCGGCTTTCCACTTTAACTGGGCTGCTTTACTAAGTTTATTTTTTTGCTCCTTGATTTTGCCTCTCAGGTCATCATGGTGACCAGCTCTCTGCTCTCTTATCCAGTACCCCACCATCAGTATTTTATGTAAGACAGGCACCCCCTGCAGAGCCATGCACCCCTCGCTGCCACCCAAGCTGTGCACTGGAGGGTTCGTGTGCTTACACACCGAATCAGGTCTTGCCTCTCCTCCACCTCATCGCTGTCTCCACTGCTGCCAGCTTTTCTCTCCCCTGGGATCCTGGGTGCACATTTGCATGTGTTTGTTGCTCTCCTTCTTTTTCCTGATGTCAGCAGCTGTTCCAGATGTCGCAGATGTGTATTGAGGGGCCCACTCAAGCTTAAGGTAGTTAAATGATTTCAGGAATAAGCCACGACTGAGTTTTCAGGAGGTCAAAATGGAGGCATTTCTCTCACGTATGGTCTTGCTTGGTTTGTGTTCCGTTCACTGTCAAAAGCTACGGCTGCACAGTAGGTTTGTGTGGACTTGATGGTATCTCTAGAACTCATGTTTTTATGCATTGGAATAATGTCTGGAGCGACCTTCTGTTAGCCCATGTGTTGACCACTTTTGAAAGTAATAAATTCCTTTTGACCCACAGAAACAGAGCAGAGCGTGGTCTGCCTGGTGGCCTTAGCAGGATGATTGAACAACCAGTTGTCCTTTCACCACAGTGATGGGAATAGGGGATGAGCTGAAGAGGTAAATTAGTTCTTTTCATGTTGGAGTAGGGAGCATGTAATAAAAAAGAAGACATTCAGAAATAAATAACTGAGATGGGATTTCAAACAAAGCAAAGACATACACACTCGCCTATTCCCACACAAAACCCTGTAAGACTTATTGGGCAGAGTGGGGGCTGATCTTTGCTTTGTTCTCACCACAAAGATGCAAATGGGACGAGAAATGGCAGGAATTTAATCTCATGACAAATACAAGAGTAATATTGAGCTGCTTAATACGTGTAATCCGACATTATCCGTTTTCCTGTATGACAGCTCTCAGCGCTATATGCTCAGGCTCTCCCTCATGGGCTGCCTTTTGGAATGACCCTTTGGCTGGGAAAGTGTTTTCAGAGGATAACCATGATGATCTCCTGACTTCTCAAGAAAGATTTTAAACCCCTAGCCAGGCAAGTCAAGGCTGCTGGCAACATTAGAGTCTGCCTTTGGTCTTTCCAGGGAGTCAGTAGTGTGTGTCCGCAGAAATTTGATCACACCATAAAGAGTAGAAAAGTGGTTTTTAGCTGATTAATTAGCAGTGGTGAAGTGTTGGCTGGATTGGGCAGGTGGCTGGTTAACCTCTGCAACAGCAAAGCCTGGAGACAATTCCCTGCAGCACTTGCAGGCCCGTGGGGGGCCATCACTCTCCACTGCAGGGACACAGAAACCTGCTGGACACCTGGGCCCAGGCTGCAGCATGTAACTGTGGGACCACACCGTCCCAAGCAGGCTTGTCCAAGGCTTGGGAATAAAATGTCCCTCACCTTTCCTGCAGTGGCAGAGCCCAGTCCCAGCCTTCACACGCGTCATTCTGTTTTGATGCATTGCACGCAGAGACCAAGGGAAGACTACCTAGGGGGTGCTGATCAGTGTTTTTTGTCTTAGAAGCCTAAAGTCAGAGACCAAAACCCGAAGCCAGGTGTTTGGGGCAAAGTGATTTTATTTCTTTATATGTTCCAAATGGCTGAGCATTACAAATACAGCATATGTCACTGGTAGTGCAAGTCCTCGGCAAGCGTGCAACTCCCCACAGATAATAGATTGAAATAATGCCATGTCAATTTGATTAGAGGTCTCAAAATGTACAAGAGCCTAAATTGATGTCTGGAAATATCCTGGTCTTATCACCTAATTCCTTAGAAGTGCAGGACCTGAGTATTTTCATTCCATTTCTAATCCTACTGGTCTATTAGCATATTGTAGCAGGACTCTTGGATTGTGGTCAAACAACTCAAACAATGCCCTGTTTTGGAAGCTACCAGTGGTGGGCTGAGAGGGGGCATCATGTGCTGCTTTTGGTGTTGGATTATGCTAAAATGGGTCTGGCTCACCAACCCGAAATCAACATCCTGATAGTGAGGCAACCAGAGACATGTGACTGAAAGTCAGTCACTTTATATTATAAGCGTCCAGTCCACTCTCATATGGTTTGGTTCTTCTGACATATTCCTCCTTGGAATGTGTGGAGATTCCTCTCTTGGGTAGGGGATGCCCCCCAGGGATAACCCCTAAGGCTGGGTGAAAGAGATTAAGCCCATGGTTGTTGGTATGGGTGAGTTACATCAATCTCTATTTTAAAAATTGTTCCTTTTTGCTTTGATATAATTGCTTTAACATAATGGCTTTGGTATAGTGCACTATCCTATACTATCCTATCCACTACTAGCAGCTTTAGCTTTTATGCAGTGCAGTAAAAAATTATGATTAAAGTCTTTTTGCCTAATCATTAGTCACAATAAACAATTCACTTTATATAAATATATCTGATTTGCCAACCTTAATCCTTCTGGATTAAGTAATTTAAACAGCTGACAAAGTCTGGGGCGGAGATGGGATCCAGCTGCACCCAGACTCCCCTCTGAGAAGTTTAGAAAGCAAGGGGAGTCCTTTCTGCCCCTCGTGACTCAATGGCAGGGCTCTTCTAATAAACCTTGTCTGAAGCTCCCACTCACACCCGTGACACACGTGTATGCTAAGAGTAGAGAAGTAAAAGATTACATAAAACCTTTAACCTTTACTATTTGAGTAAGATGCTATCCAGCTTGTCATGAAGACTCTGCTGTGCACAAGGAGCCGAAAGGAGAAATTCAGTGGACAAAGAGCTGTCTACATTAACACATAATGCAGTGCAAAGGGAGTAGATCTGCAGAGTGATGGAACCAGTACCAAGGACCCAAGTTGGCACCCTCCATCAGATTACTTTGGAAGAGTTCCAGTCTGGTCACATCAATAGAGGTTGGAACTCATTAGGAACATCCCACATCTTCCAGTTTACTTTCATCTGAAAAAACTCCAGTTTGTGCATTCTGTAATCATGCCATGATGCAAAGCAACGCATAGGAAGTGAAGAGGATCAGGATATTTTCTTTCAAATTTGACTGCTGATTTGAACTAGAATTTGAACTAAAGCAGGACAACTCCCACACTGATTAGAGAAGCACATCACATATTTTCAGTCTACACCTAGTTCTCATCCAGCAAAAAAAAAAGTGACAAAAGAGAAAATTCACAAGTCTGTTCAGCACCTGTTGCAGCGTCTCCTGTGTTTTCTAAATAAAGTGGGAAGCCATTTCTTACAAAGGTCTTGGGGAGTTGTGCACATGTAAAAAAATTGCATGCTGAAGTCCTGGAGCTTGTTGTGACATTGCATGAGCAGGGATAAGCTGTGCTAGGGGCTTTTTAGCTTAAAAGTATGGCTATTTTGTAAATGCTCAGGAAGTCTTACTGTATGATATGAAAAGGGCAAAATAAATTCAGGTTCAGCATTTGTATAACAGTTTTTCATTGCTTTTTGTACCCATTCCTGTTACCATCCATCTGATCTTCAAACTGAACAGATGAAGCTGCATTCGTATTTCATGAGACTACAGCAACACATATTGCATTGATGAGAAATCTTTATATGTCCTTGAAGAAATCCAGAAAACCTCTGCCTGTAAGGACATGGAAAACTTAAAACAGAGAAGATAAATCATGGCTGACAAGGGGCTGTAGGATGAGGCCTCTCTTTGAGGAAAGACCTAATAAATTAAAGGTGACATACAAAAGTTTTCTTTTCAAAAGGAGATAAATTCAGAGGTCTGTCTCACCAGAAGTGTGCGTACCAGGGAACACAAAGAGCCTTTCTGCTTACCAGGGCAGAGGTGACCCACCTCCACCTCCTTGCACTGGAACTTCCTGCAAAAAACCCTAGGCTCATGCCCTTGTGAATTTACCTTGCGTCCTCACTCTTCATGTGACAAAACACCCCTGGAGGACTTGTCTGTTTGTCCAGGGTGGTTTGTGCTGTAGCAGCGTCTCCTGGGAACTCGGTGCTGCCCAGGGCTCCAACAGCCTCTCATGCAACGGGGAGAGCACGGCCAGCCTGAGCAGTGCGGGCAGTGCTGAGGGGTCAGTGCAGTCTAATATCCATGGGACTAAAAGCAGTTGAATTTTAAGATGAGGTGATAAGGTAAACTTTTGTGGCCTCGGCCACTGGAGGTTAGGTGTATTTTTGGTCAAAACCTGGCTGAAGAACTTAGGATAAACCTTGACTCCCTGCACAGCATGGCAGAGAGAAGGGAGGGAGGTCAAGGGCAGGGTTGAGCCTGGCTGTGGGCTGGCTGCAGGTCAGGGCCTGCACCAAGGTGTGCGAGTACTTTTGAAGCTATCCTGCATTGAACAACAGAAAAATTCAGACCCTGCACATGTTTCATGGATTATAGAATAACAGAGGTAAGAAAGCTCAGAATCCTCTGGTCCCACCTCAGTCCATAGCAGGGATAACCAAGGTCAGTCAAAGAGCTGATCGCCCAGGGCCTTGTCCAGACAGTTACTGTAAAATCTATGCTCCAGCACCTGACCTCTCTCACGGTGAATTTTTTCTTCCTCTGTCCAAAGTATGCCTCACTGCAGCCTGTGCCTTGATTTGTTGGTTTTTTTTGGTTTGTGGTTTTTTTTTTTTTTTTTTTTTGCAATGCCTCACATTCATCTGCTCCTCCCCCACAGAGCTGCTCCTCACAGCCTGCTCCAGCCCCAGGACTGTCCCAAGGAGAGGATTTTGCATTTTTTTTTGCTGAACTTCAGGAGGTTACTCTCGGGATGTGGTCTCATGGGTCCCCAGCCAGCCTTTTTTAGAGCAGACCTCAGCTAGTATAGCTAATGAAGGCTCACCACAATCAGCAGCAAAACCATTAGGACCTGTCTTTGAATTTAGAGAAAAGTACTTAATGGCAAGGCAGTCCTCTAGAGGATGTCAAGAAAAAGAAAAAGGACATGAAAAAACATATAAACTGTCCTGCTCCCTTCAGTCTTTTCTTGGATGATTAGACCAGAGAACTGTGGTGAGCTGGGTACCAATTTCTTACACACCATGGCTGCACACAAGCACATGCCACCCTTTAGCAGGGCCTGATGCTGAGGTCCCTGAAACAGAGACCTCAAACCCCTGTGCTGTGAGAATCGTGGCCATGCTGTGGAACAGGAGAAAAGTGTCCACTCTCGGGGATCAGCCACTTGAGGGAGCCAAGATGACATGCACTCAGAGCTGGCAGATTATATAAGCATTTTTTGAGTGTTTCAGCTGGAATCACTTCTTCTTCTGTAATATTAAATCTGTTGGGTCAGAAAACTCTGAGGGCTCTAAATGGTTTTTAATTTGGCTTCCAAAGGAAGTCTTGCACAGCTGTGCTGTCTGCCCCTTTGATAACTTTTGATAGTATGTGTGTGTGTATCTCAGTTTCCAACAGATTTGATAGCTGTTCAGAAAGCTTAACATTAACTTTCTATAGGTTGCATGAAAATAGACAGAAAATAGTCATGAAAATAGATAAAGTGAGGTCCTTTTATCAGTAAATCAGTTAATATAGTTGGAAAAAAACACAACCACTTGGTCTGCAAAATTTCCTTCAGGTCCAAGCCTACTGTCGCTCTTTTAAACATTAGAGACTCTCCAGAGAAGAAAGTTACAAGGAAGTTGCAGGAAAGCAGCTATATGCTACAGGAAATTAGGATGTGGTGGTCAAGGAGATACTCATTTAGATACTTAACAGTGACTTTTTCAGGATGGTTCACTTTTCCTCTCATACCCTCCACAAGACTTCCTTTCCCCAAGATACAGGGACTTTTTTCTCCCATCTCATGAACTCCAACTGCTATCTTAATCTTAAACCAACATTTTCAGGAACATTATGACTCCAAGGAGAAAGCTCAAAGACTTAACTTGTCCTAGTTTTTTAGCCCATGGAATTTACCATACAGTGAAGATTTCTTCATGGAGCCAGGAGACTTCCCCATTTTTGGGTCCCAGAAGAATTCTTGCCTTTCCTAATAGAACTTTGCACTACGCAATTTAAGAGTTTCAGTCTGAGAGTATCTGAATTCCAAGTGCCTCAATGGCCTTGTGTGAGCGTGGTGGGATCTTGTATCCATGGCAATCTTGTTCCTGAAGGACTGTGGTGTCTCCAAGTCATGACACGAGCAAGGAACAGAGAAAACTAGGAGGCAAGGTGAGGCAGAGAAACCTGAAAGAGAGGGTTACATGCAATGCTTACCTGGCACCTAAAAGGACCACCACACTCCTCCCTCCCTGATATTTTAGTCTTCTGTGGGTGTGTTATGGACAAAACCGATTCTTGCAGAGGCTCTTCAAGGAAATGGTAAAACACTGTTGGAGTTTTGTAAACTGTTGTTCAAGTTTCCTTTAAAATGCTATTCAAGTTTCAAAAATTATTGCTAAAAGTCTACAGAAGTGGCAAAACAACCCTTTGGTTCTACCTCTAATCCATCTCCATGTGTACTGGGAAATAGCATTAGAATTTTGGCAGTAGTATTACATTATGAGCTCTCATTTGTGTTTCCTTTTCCCCCAGGTGGATTTATTTCTTGTCCACATCAAAATGCAGAGACTGTTCCATCCATCAGGGCCATGGCACGCAAAGGAGGCCTTATCAAAATGCATCTTGCACCCTAGCATGGAAAATTTGGTGTCAGTAGAGACATTTAGCAAGTGAACAGAAACACGGGGTTTCCATATTAACAGATGCTGTATCAAATAAATAAAAAATAATCATGAATGACAGCAATGACATCATTGCTATACACTGAAATACAGCAGCAGCAAGTCAGTGCCACTTGACTGTAAGGATAACCTCAGAAAGACTCCACCTGAGGATGGGAATAGGATTAGCACATGACAGAAGGATGATAACAAACATCATGCCTCTTGCCCAAAACAAGCCTTTCTTCTGAAAAGACAGAACATGTCAATTCAAGAGCGATAAAGCCATGTGCTTTCTAAAAACACCTTGTTTTACAGAGAATGTATGCATATCTCCCTCTCTCTCCCTCTCTCTCTCTCTGTTCATATCTCTGTATATGTAAACACTCATTATTTCTTTCCTCACCATCAAGAAAGATGAAATGGCCTATAGGTAAAATGCCTATACATGAAGCTTCATGACATAAAAATCTGTCTCCTCAGAGCAGTTCCAGGTATGTACTGCAGAAGCTGCTGCAAAAGAATAAAAGCATCAGTACCATTCACCTTCTGCTGTCTTGTCCTTGTGTTCAGGAAAAAAATGTGCCTTTATTTAGAAAACAGAATTAACACTGAAGCAATTTTCACATCACCGGTCCTTCAGCCTCCTCAAATATTGTTTGCGGTATCTGCTTTCGTGCAAGAGAATGGGGCCACATAAAAGCAATCACAAGGATGAAAATGTTCTCAGCAGGAGGAAATGGGATTATCAAAAAGCAGAGGAATAAGGCTTATGAATGTTTTGTGCTCTTGGGCATCCATACACCATTCGAGCTGTGTAGAATGTTAATAGATAGATTTAAAAATAAAGACTACATCATTTATTAACTTATTAAGCTTTCATAATCAGGAGCTGAATGCGTTTGGCTAATAAAGACACCAGACCACATCCGTAGGAAGACGTGGATATAAATTGGCTGAAATGGAAATCTATGGGTATTTGGGAGGCCATTCACTAATGAAGACACTGCATTACTTTTTTCTAGGGAAAATACATAGAATAAGTTTGATGGCATCTCTATAACATCCTATACCTGCCCTGCTTCCCCTAGGTAGATATGAGTAATTCCAGGTTTTTTTCAGAACAAAATCTGCCCAAAGGAAATACGATACTGCAGAGCAAATTAAATGCAGAAAACAAACCACTGACGGCTGTTTGTTGGGACCTCATGACCTTCCAGGCCTTTGGCTGAGCAAAACAAACAGCTGGATGCACCAGAATAGAGAGTTAATTCACAACTGGAGAGCCTGGACCAGCTTTCTCAGGCCACTTTCTCGTGAAGGCTGCATCTCTATTTGCATCCTTGCCTAGCTATGCTGAAGGAGAGAGATTAGCAGGAGAGGCTGGAGTGATGGTTACTGAGTCTGTGATGTCTTCTTATGATCCAAGGATCCACTTGAACAGGTTCCTGGAGAGGTCTGGTCTGTCTCCACACTGATCTGTATGGCAGGCCAGGTGCAGGGGCGAGGCAGGGTCTTGAACATTGTAATGACATTTGTGGGAATCAGACTTTTATGAAGACTGCTCACTGTTGTCATTTAATCATCTCAGTGACAGCTGCTCATGGCGACCATAGCAGAGAGGTTACATAAAAAGCATCAAAGTTGGGGACTTCAGAGCCCGTGATGCTTTTCAGGGGCCGAGGGGCTGTGAAAGGCATGGAAACAGCTCTCCTTTTGTCCAGTTAAAAGTCAGAGGAATCAGAGTAGTGTTACTGTCTTTTGTGGTTATAAAGACTTCATTCTCACTCTTCCAACATCCTCCAGCCAGGCATCTCCCTTTCCCCATGCTAAACATCCCTTTCCCTCATGATAAGACCACCTCAGGACAGTCTGGCTGTACACCAGGGAACGAAGGGAATGAAGGCCAGAAAGAGAGAGAGCACAAAAACATACATCAGAATCATGGAGAAAGGGGAAAAGCCCTGAGGAAGAAGGAAACCTCCAGACCATAAAAAAGCTTGTTTGGTGATGAAATAAGAAGGGGAAACCTTTTGCCTCTGGATGTTCCAGGCTGCCAGCTAAACTCTGCTCATCCTAGAGAAAAGAGGTCTTTACCTCAAGGCACAAGGGCACAAGGTCTTAGTACAGGCTTCATACTTTTGCTTATGAGATTACTTATTAGTTTTTGGGTTTTTAAAATCTCATTATCTCCACATGGCCAAAAACTGGTGTGACTTGAATTGAAAGACCAACAATGGCCTGTATTTTAAAAGGAAACCCTTACAAAAAAAAAAAAAAAAAAAAAAAAAAAAAAAAAAAAAAAAAAAAAAAAAAAAAAAAAGTAGTGAGGGAGAAGGGAGGGGCATGTGCTGTGAATGAGTTTAAATTTTGTATTTTAAGAGAAAAAAAATCTCTTTTATTTTTCCTGTTATACCTGTAAAATCATATTACTTCTTTGTTTTGATATGTCACATCATCTGATGTAGTAATTGCATGCAGCTGTTATGTAATTGTTCCACATATTTCTATAAAAAAATTATTTCTATATTTCAAATTTGCATTAAAAATCAGTAAGTGGAAGAGTTTTTTAGGTGTTATTATGTGGCAGGTACCTCCTGGGGACAATAACTATTCATCTGGTCCCAACAGGCCCCCAAAAGGCAGCTCAAAGCTTGGGAAGTTACATCCTCCAGCTCTTTTCTGTGGAAGACAACATGGAATGCCTGTGTTGGGACTAAATGTCACTATCTTAAGGGTAAAACCCCCACCTTCCTCTATGTTCCCTGTTGCTGTGTGCAAAGCCCTCCTTTGTCCTCAGCCTCCCCAAGCCCACAAAACTGTTCTTCAGTCTGCTCTCTCCAGCTTCACCTGGAAGGTCCGGCAGTAAAACACAGGATTTACCTGTTGCATTTAGCTTAGAAAAACTAGAGTTTAAATGAAGCCTCATACTTTATAACTCAGTGTCTACGAGTGCCTGTTCTGAGAGGCTGAAGAGAAGCAACATGTCTTTTTTCCTCAGTCGACTGAATTGGGTGCCACTAATTTCCATCTCCTGAAGGCAGGCAAGAACAAAATGACTGATATATACAGGAGTCCCCGCCTCAAGAGAGTAAGTGCCAAAATAACTCATCTGAGGAGCTCCCCTTCACTGGAATGCCACCTAATGCTAACCGTGATGGCAGAGTTAATTGCAGCAGTCAGCTGTTGCATTTCATCTACAAGTCCTGCTCAGTTTAATTAACCTTTGGGCAATTAGCATTTTGTTGACTTACAGTACCTGCTTTGAATTTCTGGCAGTGTTAGAGAAACACTGTGACTTGTTTCGCTCAGAGAAGAGTGATGCCCAAAGGCAATGCCTTTAAAGGATGGTCCCTGGGCAGCAGCAGGGCTGATCTTGAGTCAGAAGAGCCTGGAAAGAAAGAGCCCCATACCTCTCCTGCCACCTGACTCATGCCCCACTGTGCTGGAATTACTCATTCACCCCCACTACAGGGTCAGGTGTGGATTTCTTACTCCTCCCAGAGTCTCCTGAGCATTTTTCATACTTGTTCATCACTTTGTGTTTACAGTAATTTCCAAGCACCTCCTTCCAGCTGGCAGTGCTCTGCCTCCATTTACCAAATAACAGCCATGTTCTTCCCCTGAAAAATCACCAGGTGACCACCTGCAGCTTGCAGGAAATGATGCCCATCCCAGGAGAGTGCAACCCACTGCACCCATCCATATGCGCTCTGTCCTGGTGCAGTGAGCTGTTGGTAGCTCCAAGGAAGTGTTGTCTGGCCAGGAATGAGAGCTGAGTTTGGCTAAGCAATGTATGTCTTGGGGCTTGCAGCTGTCTAAGAGCCAGCCTGGCCTCGGAATAGGTGTAGCTCAGGTTCCTTAAATCAGGCTGGCAGGATTATGTCCACCAAAGAAGGTGTTCCCAGCCTCTCTGAAGAGAGCTGTACTGCCACCTTCTACCCATGGCTCACCTTTTGACCTACGCCTGTTCCGTGGCTTTCCCCCCCTCTGCTTATCTCTGGGCAAAATCTGAGGAGCCACTACAAGGGGCATGAGATGAAGTGGTGCAGGTGGCCAAAGGGAATGACAGCCATGAGAGCTGTGGCAAGTCAGAGTGGTGCTTGGGCTGGAAGGGAATGAAGCAACCCTGGGGTGCAGGGAAGGGAGGTCGTGTCGATGCTGAATCACCAATCCTCGACTTAAGAGACCGTGGTTTGAGAGACCTGTAGATGTGGTGGTTAGGGGCACGCTTTAGTGGTGGACTTGACAGTGCTGGGTTAATGGTTGGACTCGATGATCTTAGAGGTCTTCTCCAAATTAAATGATTCTACAAGTCGGTGGTGCAGCACTGGCTGGTTGCAGGCTGAGGACACGGGACACAAGAGGCCTCTGAATGCTGCTGAGTGGTGCCCACACCGGCATGGCCGACCTCTCCCATATCTTGCTGCCATTTACTATTTGCTCTGTTTTTATCTGATTCAGCCACCACGACCATATCTGAGAGGAGACAGCAGCTGGCCAAGGTGTTTGTCCCAGAAGATGGGGGAGCCCAGCCCAGCCCAGCCTTGCCAGCTTGAGCACAGTTCCAGCAAGGGTAGTGGGCCTGTCCTCGCCAGGAGAGGACTTCTCCTCCTACGACTGACTTAACCAACCCCTTGCCATGAACTGACCTCCTACTGTTCTCCATGCCAAATGGATCCCAAGCTTCTCACCTGGGAATTAAACGCTGCCTTGTCTGAAATTCCAACAAGAGAGGACATCTTTAGGGCGGCAGCACGCAATGCACTCTCAGCAACTCCCTCTGCAGCGGGCTGACCCTGGCCTCCTACCATCCACTCGGTGCTTGGCTTTCTCCCCTGTCTTTGAAGAGTGCTGAGAACAGAGGAAAATCGATGAGGTTTTGTGAAATAACTGTGGATTGTGCTCTGGGCAGAGAACTGAGAAAGCACATTATAGATATTCTGGATCGATAGGATTCATGCAACATCTGAGCTTCTACCGTTAGCTCTCATACTAATGTACTTTCATCTTTACGTCTGATTTGGGGGACTTTAATGTGATCGACTGTAAAAACAGTCTTCTGTGAAAAGAGCAAGAAGGGTATCATCTGTCAGAAATGGGAAGTACCGGTTTTCTCATAATCACTTTCCTTTCCCTACCAGAGATCTATAAACTTCTTACTCAGAGGTCTGACCGTACTTTAAGAGTACAAATAAGAAACACAAAAGACAAAATATAAAAAAGATGGATTTAGGTTATTTGGAAAGCTGATGCACAGGCATCCAGACATTTTCCTGTTAATTTAGCAGTCATTTCAGGAGACAACATAACATTTACATCCTTTGCAGCAGAAAAAAGCAAAACAGCCTGCTATCAAAGGAGTTGTCTCTGGAACATTTTTTGACTGAGGTTTGGTGGGGGTTTTTTATCCCCTCTACAGGTGTATCAGCCTTGGTGTGAAACAGAATAATTGCTGCTGGTTTGCAAGGAAAGGTGATGATTTGAAGCATGGTTTGGGCTCTTTTTCTTGAGGGGATTTAGTTGAAAAACTGTTCTTTTCAACTCCAGTTTTCAACATTGCTAAACCACTATACCATTCAGTATAGGAGTTGCTGCCATGTTGTCTGAGACTCCATGATACCATTAATTTCATACCAATTTGTTATTTTACGAGAAAGTGAATAAGGATTATTTTGACTGTTTCTGTTCTGCATTTACAGGGTGTGAGGGTTCAAAAGGGCCCTTGCTTCCTCTAGCTGATATGTTTCCTATAAACGGAGATGGTCCCAGTTTCAGAGATTGAATATGTAGTAGCTACTTTGCCAGGGAAAATATTTTCTCATTTGTTTGTTTTTACAAATAAACACAAGGTTTGATTCACCAGTCCACCTACACTCTGTTTTGTCAATGGAGCTGCAACAGAACAGCACTGGTTTTATAAAGAGAGAATCAGGCTTGTTATAGTCTAGTACTAAGTAACATTTTTTCCTCTCCCTCTAACCAATAAAATTCTATAGTTTAGGGTATTATTCATGCCTTCCTGCCCTCCTCCAGTTCAGGATATTCCCCATACTAGCCTGGGTTAAAGTGGAGGTTTGCATCTTTACAAAAGCAAAGGGTCACTTCTCTTCCAAAATCCAGCCGACACATCCCACCCCATAACATATTTCTTAGTAAGAAGCATTTGGCTGGGCTGTTCAGGCCTTAGTTCTTCACCTAAAATGCAAGGAAATTCCCAGCTAAGATTATAGTGCCATCTCCATTAATTATGTACCTAATTCTCATTGCTCTGGAAGCAGAGACAACTCCCTGAGCTCCCCGGACTTCAGTCCTATTTGATGCTTGTCTGCACTGGCTCCTTCTGCTTGGCTGGCTGCAACTCTCACCCTGCCAAACCTCTCTAGCCCTGTGGCAGGGACCAGGCTTTCAGGAAATCCTTTCTGAACACCAGCCATAAAAAAATCCCTCAAACCATTAGCATCACACTTGGCTGCAACCGCTTGGGTTAAACCTCTACCTTCCTGCAATATTTTATTTATGACCTTTTGCATTTCACTTCACATGGTCCTTCAGTTAGACAACAGCAGAGAGTGTATGAAAGTGAAGGCTGCCCTGGAGATGATGGATGAGGCTCCCCCTGCTCCCCACTCACCGCTTGCAGACCGTGAGTCATTTGCTAATTTCCTCAGCTAAAACTGACAGACAATTACCTGGCATTTCATCACAGCCAAACAGATTTTTTTTTTCCAGAGCTCACTGTGTATCTTTTGATGGCAATGACTACTGCCTACAACATTGTCTCTCAAATCTTTAATATTTTATTGCTATTGCTTTGAGTTCTTGCTCTCTTTCCTCTCCCAGGGTTAAGATAATTTAAATGTAATACTGCACGATACGATGTGTCTTGTGTCTTTGCCACTCCAATCTTTCTCTGCATCTGCTTCTTTACAGCACATTACTCAAGAACTATTCTGTTAACTGCTTTATATAAATATTGGAATAAATCATGTTATTAATGAGTATTTTTAAAGGTCGTGGTTTTTTGTAAATGAAACTCAGCGACTCTCCCAGTTGCTTCTTTATTGCAGATGATGATGATGTTTAATTTAAATGTAATATTTATAGTTTTGTGCAATATCTAACAGCAATCCCAGAGCTTCCCCCTCCTCCAAACTCTTTGGCTGGACTCTCAGCTTCACTAGGTGGAGTGTTCCAGTGTTTGGCAGACAGCACAAGTGCCAGAGGGCCTCTTTCCCCCTCAGTGGGAAGGTTTTCCTCTTCAGGAAAGAAGTAAATCCTCTGTAGTAAATCCCTCCTCAGCATGCTGGGTGCTCGGGGCAGCCCTGTGCTCCGTAGCCGCTGCCTGTGATGGCACCACTGGCAGATCCTGCCTGTCTGAGCCACCGCCTCCCCACGGCTCAGGGACTTCTCTGCTGGCCACATGTGGGACTGGGACCAGCTTCAGAGACCCCCCAAACTGAGGAGCCTGCACAAGCAGGGCCATGGCTGTGAGGGAAGGACCCTGTGCTCTCCCTGTAGCCGATACAGGGGAATATTTTTAGAGCCCCTCTAGTTCAAGCTAATAGCAGAGGATCATTGGCCTGGGATCTGCTGTAATGGAGGCCAGGGATGTTTCACACTCAGTGAGAAAGTCTTCAGTTCCCCCACCCTTCTAAGTACTTTTAGGAGATTTTAAAATGGTCATCTGATAGTCAGTTTTGATTCTTTTCAAACTGATCAAATGCCCTATTTTAAAATGTAAGATCTTCCCTTGTAGAAATCGCCCAGTTTCAGAGAAATTATGTACCACACCATTTTAAAAGGTAACATCTTCTTTGGCAGGATAAAGACAGTACACTCTTCCCAGAGAAGCTGTGGATGCCCCATCCCTGAAAGTGTTCAAGGCTACGTTGGATGGGGCCCTGAGCAACCTGTTCTAGAGGAAGGTATTCCTGTCCATGATGGAGGGGTTGGAACCAGATGATCTTTAATGTCCTTTTCAACCCAAAGCATTGTATGATTCTACATCTGGGCAGCCAGTCAAAGCTCAAATGGTCTCAGGAGCTGATGATATTTTCTGTTCCTAGGAGAGCCTGAAGAGTCCTAAGCTCTGTGGTTTGATTTCATATGCTCTCTATATGAAGCCATCTCCCTCTCAGCTTTGTCATCTTTTGATATGCTAAATCCCTGTCATTTATACTGCATTGGTTAGCTGTGAATGCAGTTTGGGAAGAGACTGCATAGCCCTGGCAGGTGTTGCACATGGCTGGGTGGGCTCCATAACCTAAAAAAGTCGTGTGTTAAAACAGATGAGTACTTTAGTCTACTCCTTTATACTTTTTCAGGCTAAATCTCATCCCGGCCACCTTAAACCCATTTTTCTTTCTTGGTGATTATTTCCTCACCTTCTGGCATTAAATGCTAGAGAACAAGCATATCTACCCTAAAAGGGCACTTCTTCTCCTCGACAGCCATGTCTCCATCCCTCTGTCGGTCCTTGTGCCCCATCTGCCCCTGCATCCACTGAACTGCATCTTCAACACCACAATCAGAGCTGCAGAAAATACACCAGGCTTTGGAGGACAAATCTTACTGTAAGGCATAAGGTGTAGAAGAGTGGGAATATTAACCAAATCAGGAATAAATTCAGAATAAAAATATGATGTTAATTAATCTATTTTCAAAACTTACACACACCTCTTGCTCTTGGCTAGATCTTAACAGCTGGCAAGAACTCAGACGCTAGAAATGTTTCCTGCTCTTATTCACTCAACTAAAAATAGCTGTGAGTGTTAAACCACCCTAGCACTTCAACCTAGCATTTTCACATTCTGTACGTGTGCATATATAAATATATATACAATGGGCATGTATTTTATTTATATTTATATACACATTTGTAAAATTCATGAAGCATGAATATGACACAAATGTGTGCACACGTGTGCATACACACATACACACACACATGAACACATGAACAAACACACATTGGTGCTTTGTGGTGCTACTTTGCATGAAGCAGAACATGCAACCAAGAGCAGCCACATAAAAAATTCATGTGTTATGTGAAACTTCCTGCAGAAATAATGGCTTATCTGTATGGTGTTTGTTCACTCCAACTTCTGTAACTTTATAGAAGTTGAGCTGTCACTTAAACTGTCTTTCACTAAGGTGATTAATTCCTCTCCCCCCACCTGCAATTCCAAAGCAGCTTGGTGACAGCGCGGGTCCGTAATCATAAAGTATTGATGTCACAAGCATTTATTGCCAGGGTAATCAGAGGAGGAAAGGTTACTGTCTATGTATGTGCACATTCATATGTATGACTTCTGCCTATTCTTTGTGTCTCTCCCTTTGATTCCCCAACACATCAAAAGGCTTGTGGAGGACCCAGCTGAGCAGCCACCTGCGGCGGGGAGGTGCTCCAAGATAGTTTGCCATCTTATCACAATGGCCCAGGGAAGGCAGGTGGTCTTCCCAGCTGGGCTCTCTGAAAAGCACTACCTAAAAGCAATTGTTTAAATTTCCGTGCTCCCCAGGAAAATGTTGAGCCCTTCCTGCGATGTGCCTGGGTTTGTTAACACGCTGTCCCAGGCTGGCGAGCGGTGCTGATCCTCTGTCATTTCGTGCAGGCTCGGTGCTTGTTGTGTGCCTGCCGAGCACAAGGGGTGGCCAAGGGCAGAGGGGAGGGAACTGGATGAGTCCCTCTGGTCCTGTGCGAGCCAAGCCCGGCTGTGGCTTAGAGCTGCCAAAGGAGCTGCTCTGGCCTACAGCCCTGGCAGAGCATCTCAGAGGATTTCTGCCCCACTCTGCCTTCATTTGTGCCAGGTTTCTGGTCTTTGAGCCACACGCTCCCGGGAACATGCTTGCACCTTCTGATTAAAGTCATGCCTCTTCATCGTGCCAGAAAATGACAGATTCTTAAGCGTAATGAATCTCAGACCCATCTAATTTTGTGGATACCCCAGGTGAAATGAAGGCGCAAAGATCTGGGGAGCGTGAGGATGCCAGGGAGAACAAGGCAAATAGGAGGGATTTGTTTTCCCATGGTTAACATCAGCTGGTGCAAATCACCCTTTCGCATATTGTGGGTCAATGCAGTTGGTGACCCCAGTCAGATGATGAATGCATCCTTCTCTGACTCATCTTTATTTCTGAAGCCTTTTTTCCTCTAAACTGGTCTATGGGCTGTCTGTGCAGTTGGGTCACTCCTACAGGGATCACTCCTGATCCTGGCAGCCTTCAAGTGGGATGTGGCTGTACCCCAGAGTGAAAACAAACCTTGGCTTGATGAATACATCATCATGAAATAAAAAAACCCAAACCAAACACAATTATTTGAATCTGGGAACTGCTTTTCTTGGAACTGGCTTCAAAACAACTGATGACCAAATCCGGAAAGTTTGTGGCTGTAGGTTATGGGAATGGAAAAATACCGTTTGTTTCAAGAAGCCCTGTTCTCTGTAATGGCCTAATGCAAAGACTGTTTACTGACTCTAATGAAAGGAAGGCAGAGGCACTGATGGCTGTAAGATAATATGTTTTTTCATTTGATCCAATTAATTTAGACAAAGAAAAATATATTTTTTTAAGGAAGAAAATGTGCACATTATCTGGCATGGCTGACTCTAAATGCTGAGCCACTGTGATCAGAACCCGTGCCATTATTAGTGACATGAATAAAAAACAAGAGCATGAGGCAGACATAATTCTCAATGATTTTTGTATACAACCATAATAACTGATGCATGGAAAAAAACTAACCAGAGCGAGTTCAGAAATAGCAGAAACAAACAAATCCTGTGGGGGAAAAAAATGTTGTTACTCTTAATGAAAAATAGTAATATCTCTGTTCTTTGCAGAGGGTAGGGGCTGGATGGGGGACGTGACACACAACAGCCTCCAAAACTACATCCTCACTATAAAAAAATCTTTGAAATGCCTAAGAACAAGATGGAAACACTAACCCTACTAACTTCAGGGATGCTGTGTGGATTAACATGATCCTTGAACCACATCCCTATACCACAGAACTCTCTTAAAGACAACCCTTCAGCCCAGTGGGCTTTGGCCTGTCTTCGTGCCCATCTAGATGAACCTCTCGAGCAAAGTGAGTTTCTATGAACTTCTGTCCTGAACGGGTGGGCTCCTACACAGGGCTCTGGGAAAGACATCTTTGTAGCTCTCCTTCAACTGTGTTTTCCCAGCTGTCTCCACGTAAGTAGGATCAAATGCCATTTTTAAAAGGGGAAAAAAGAGGGCAGAAGCCTGTTTAGAAACACCCGAGCTCCTTAAAGTGCTGTGTCCGCACCGACACCAGCTCTGTCCTTTCTCAGTGACCCAGTACCATTTAAAGAGTTTTCACTATAGCCTTTCCAAATGTCACAACATGGCTCTAATTCCAGCTCTGATCACAAGATAGACTGAATTGCCATTAAGGGATGTGGTAAAATCAATCCCCACACCAAGCAGTCCCAGTCAAATATGGGAAGGGAACCTCATGCATCACAGCATATACCCCACAGCTGACTTCCCCAGGTGCATCTGCATCCGGAGCCCTCCACTGACAATGGATAGCTTTAAGACATTTGCAGTGCACAAAGGTGGTGGTTGCCTGTTTTGGGATAGGCGGGTGAAACCCCACTCTCACCTAAAGAAGCCTGGCATAAACCTTGCGAAGATCCCACAGAGCATTTCTTCCTTTAAGGTACCTTCAAACATTTGCAGGAGAGGGCGGTTCCTGACGGGAGAAGAGGAAAGCACGAAATCCTTGAGAGCACATAAAGCATTCATAATTAAGCAGGACATTTACTAGCAATGACTAAAGTAGCAGAGAAAATTAAAGATGTCTCTTCAGGAAGTTCTTTGCAGTGCAATTTCCTACTAATCCATGCAGCAAAAATGTTTTTAGGATCCAGCTTTGAATACAGCCATACTTTACTACCAATTTATTACCTGTTGTTGTGTGTAAGGTTGCACAATACATAGAGAAGTCACTGTTTTACCATGCCAGGTCAGTGAGGAGGCATGAATCACCTGTGTTTTTATTATGTGTTGATAAGCCTCTTGCTCTGCGCTATGCAGAACCAGACCGTTTAGTCCTATGTCCCCCTCTCATCTAGTGCCAATAAAAGGCCTGGCAGCAGTACAGACACAGCAAACCAAGAGTAAATGTGTGGTGGAGGAGTCAGCAGTGCAGAGCCAGGGAGAGGCTTCATTCCCCAGAGCCACACCAGGGATCTGCCTGACACCTTCACCTGAGGTGTCCATCCCGCTCGGCACAAGCCGTTTGTGTTCCCTCAGAGCTTCCTCTGGGCCCCGTGTAACACGTGGGGAGCTGCAGCCCCCTTCCAAAGCCTCCATCTGGACTTGGCAGGAAGAGCGTTTTCCCGTAGGACTTTGTACCATGTACATTCCTCATCAGGAACTGAAAGTAATTGCTATTTACAGAGCAGCCAAACTGCAGAGGGCTTTTACGAACGACCAAGGATGAAAACACACCCACGCGAAGGGTTTGTGGCTTTAGTGGGAATACACAAACTGTCTGCTGAGGCTGGCTGAGATTTTCTAAGGGGCAACCAGTGTCCCCTCACCAGGGCATGACATTTTGCTGTGCTTCAGGGTGATGGGTGCACCGTGGCACCCAGCCTGCAGGATCTTTCCCACAGCATCCTCCAGGGCTGCCTGAGTCGCTCTGTGAGCCCAAAAACCGCCCCACACCTGAACTTCTTTGGACTCGGCAGACAATTTGTGGGGACAGGCACCTCAGCACCCCCAGGGCTACCTCCCCAGCCCCCACCTGGCAAGGCAGGGTTTTACAGAGACTTTGAAAGTGGCTTTGGTAATAATAGGCACAGCAAGGATTGAGACTTCTCTCTCTGCACCTCCAGATTGTAAAGCCTAATTTGTATTGCATTCCCCCTCTTCTGCTCCTCTAAGAAGAATCCCTGCAATCACCTGCACAATGGTGCTTTCTGTTTTCTGATGAGCCTGTGGAGGAAGCTAAACTGCAGAATGAATGGAAATTTAGCACCCAGGCAGAAGAGTTTCTCTGCTTTTTTGAATATTAACTGTATTTTGATTAATGTGAGTCGATCCGTCCCCCAACAGACAGGGGAGTGCTGAGCTGCACCAATGGAGCCAACAAGCAGCAGCTGCCTTCCTGTTATTTCCATCTCTCTAAAGCCTCCCACACCTCTCATGCAGACATGCATTTGAACTCCGCTTCATCTACGAGTATAAAAGGGGGGGAGATATGGACTTTGACTGATGCTATAAATAGTTCACAGCCAGTTATGGGTGAAAATCAGAGAGAACGAATCTCCAGCCTCTGTGTGTTAAGCTGAAGTGGTTTATCAGGAAAGGAAGAAGTAAACATTTGGAGGGAGGGGCAGAAGTAGAGCAGATGGATCAGTGTGCTGACACTACACTGAAGAGTCAGAGATAATTGGGGATGGGAGCTCTTTCACAGGACACTCACTTGGAGACGTTACCAGAGCTAGGACAATACAGGTGGGCTAAGGGTGTATCCCAAAAATTCCCAGTGGCTCAGGCTTTGCCATCCAGCCTCACTCTGTGCAGTGCAGCAGGACTGTTTGTGAGGGCTGTCAGGCCCTCCTCCCATGGGGAAAAAACAGCTGCTCTCCCCGGGGGAAGAAGCTGGTGCAGTGTCTTGGAACAAAAATTTTGGAGTCCGAACACAACTCAGGACCTGGCTGCTCAGAGGTGACAGCTTATCAGGGACTGTCATAGGAAATGATAAGTTATCAGTAACTTTTCCAGGGACGTATCTCATGGCATCTAGCAAAGAATCGCACACCTTGGGAATTCTACAGGTGTAAAACCCCTTAGGAGCTGCCCCAACCCATACACACAGAACAGGAACTCACAGCAGCACCACTGCTCCCCTTCGCTCACACATCCAGGGAAAGCCTGGCTGGGGAAGGACCAATGAGAACCTGAAGACAGAACCCAGTGAAACAGGCAGATCCATCACGTGTTGCTGAAGATTATTGGCAAAAACAAAGCTAACTCTTGGATTGAGTTTACATTTGAAAACATGATTATACCATGTGGCTTTCTCCAGCAAGAAACATAGCCAGTGATTAAGCTGCAGCTATGGCCAGGAACAGCAAGATTGGCTTGTTGGGGATGGACAAGGCACAGCAAGGATTTTGATAGCACATTTCATTAAAAACCAAAATAAATCCCATTCTTTTCTGAATACATAGTAGAACAAGTATTTGTGTTGTTTCCTTCTGGCCATTTCATAGCCATGAAGACCAACTTTCTGCCCGTATTTGAAATATAGACAGTCTAGGGTGGTTTTCAGAGTCCCAGAAATGTTGGCTGAGCACCACTGGTGCCAACGTGCAGCAGTTCCACATCTCTGGCTCTCCCTTAGACACTGGTCTAAACTGGATTCTTAATCTACAGCTTCTCAGTAACCTCTTCCAGTGCGCAGAAATTTCTTCCTAATATCCATCCTGAACCTCTCATGCCACAATTTGTGGACATTATCCCAGCTCAGGCAAGAATTTGAGGAGCAGAATGCAAAGATCTAAGCCCAGCAGAGCAGGTCAGACCATTTTTTGAAGACTGCCTTTAATTTCTTACATCTAATTTGTAGGTACCTAAATAAGTAGTCAAATCATTTAAACACCTAGTGGGGTGTCCATAGTGGGAAAATAAGCACAACTGAAAATAGGACACTAAATTTAGGTGCTTACCACAAATACATCAGTCACTACAAGCAGAATATGAAGTGCAGTTATGGTCTTCATTTTCATCTGTTTCTTATTGTTCAGTATTTATATTCTGTTGGTTTGCTTCATCGATCCCAAAATTCATGTAAGTTTAACATCAGGACCTGGAGAACGCAGCTCTTCCACAGGAGCCACCAGCCTTTGGGATCATCCTTCACTGACCAGTGGTTCAGCTCAGTCAGCTCCACAGAGAGGGGCTGACCAGCAAAGAGGCTCCTGTGGCTCCTTTCTTGCAGACTTCTGTAGAGTTTCCAGGCAAATATCATCCCAGAAGCACAACAAATTCCAGGCAAAGACCACCCCAGAAGTACAGTGAAGGAGAGGGCCACTTTGCAGTCATTGATGCTGCAGCTGTAGTTATTGATGAGAGTAAATTGTAATATAAGGCTCAGAATAAGGATTTCCAGAGAAGACCCTCAACAAACAATGAGCAGATCGGTCAAATTAGCTTAAAAGCTCGAAAGGCAGAGGAATCCCTGGCTAAGGGAAGCCCATTCAACCTAAACAACAGATGACATATGAAAAGTGAATACTCGTAAGTCAAGGGCCACGCTCTCCACATTGTTTTGCACCTCAATTAGACAGAGGTGATAAGAAAGAAAAAAGTGTGGTCAAACTGCAATGAAAAGGAATGGATTGATTATTTAGATTTGCTGTGATAATGAAGCTTGCAAATACAACTTGCCTCCCACTCTCTCATTTTCTTGCCTGGGACACTTATGGGACTGTGGGACTAGGATTGGGTACCAGTTGCATTTAACAAGATACTTCATATGCTGTTTGGATTTCTCAGTGTTTGTGCAAACATGAGATTAATTAAAGGGAAAGATGGTGAGAAACTGCTAACAGTTTACTGAAAAAAAAGAAAAGCTTTGCTTTCTGATTCTTTCAAAGACTCAAGTAAATCTCCTCATCTAAGTCCATTGTAGCTTCAGTGATGTGGTTCTCTTACAGCATCAGCAAAAATCTGCTAGATTTTCCTTGTCCCAAGAGACTGCATCACTCCCTGCTCTGCTGAAGGAATTGGGATCCAGGGCATGAATACAGCCAGCAGCACAAGCCCTCCGAGACACAGGCAGTGCAGGATGAGCTGTTCTGTTCTGTTCTGCACCAGCCTCCAGTCCGGCCTGGACCTGCAGCACAGAAATGTCTTGGAAGAGCCTAAATGGCTTGTTTGCCACATTTCTGTTTGTTTAATGGAGCTGGTGAATAAGATGGTGCCAGCAAACCTCGAGACAACTCATGGGGCAGTGGGGGCCATTTGTGGGCTGTGAGGAATGGGAAACAGCTCTAAAAAGAGCTGTCAGCACTCCCCATAAAGTCAATAACTGGCAGCAGCTTCACTGCTGGGGCAGCAGAGCTGATACCAACTCCTGCACATCCCACCTGAATCATCACATGCTTAAGCACTGGGTAAGATACAGCTCATCTTGAAGGTTAAAACGGAGGTGAGGAAAATTTTCCAACAAGCACTTATTTTCCTACTGTCACTGCCAGTTGTGCGCACCCCATAATTAGATGACCTGAAATTTTTTGGCACTGAAGAATAGCCTGCTCTGACTTTCTGAATAGCAATTGTAAGTCCCCTAGGACTGGCTTGGATTTGTTGCTTTGCAGTCTGTGCCTTTGCAACTCATTTGAAAACTACATTTAGCGCACAAAGGAGAGCTGAACTGCGTCTGTCCAAGCAAAGTACATACATGAGGTCTCGTGCTTTTGTTAGAAACATAGTACCAGCAAAACCTTCCTTCCTTCCTTCCTTCCTTCTTCTGGACACTCCCTAGTAGTTTAATGCCTTTTTTGTATTGTGGCACCCAAAACTGCTCACAAGACTTGAGGTGAGGCCGCCCCAGAGCAGAGCAGAGCAGGACAATCCCCTCCCTTGCCCAGCTGGTGATGCTGTGCCTGATGCCCCCCAGGACAGGGTTGGCCCTCCTGGCTGCCAGGGCACTGCTGACTCACATTCAACTTGCCATCAACCAGGAGCCCCAGGTCCCTTTCCACAGTGCTGCTCTCCAGCCTCTCGTTCCCCAGTCTGTCTGTACATCCCGGGTTGCCCCAACCCAGGGGCAGAATTTGGCACTCTCTCTTGTTAAACTTCATACAGTTGGTGATTGCCCACCTCAAATTTGTCAAGGTCTCTCTGCAGGGCCTCAAGGCAATTGACACCTCCTCCCCATTTTGTATCATCTCCAAACTTAGCATCCCTTCCAGTCCTGCACCCGAGTCCTTTATGAAGACGTTGATAAGCACGGGGCCGAAGGTGGAGCCCTGTGGAACCCCACTAGTGACAGGTGCCCCTCTGATATTATTTAGGTCCAAAGGCTTTCCTGTGCCACAGCAGGGAGGCCCTTCCAGGATGTGAGACATTTTTGTGTCCGGAGGGCTCACCCCAGGTGGCACTGGGATCAGTTTTGAGGTTGAAAGCACAACCCTGCTGTCACCTCCTGGTGACAGGAAAGTGTTTGGCTGGAGAGGAGCAGACATTCTCTGGAGCTGGAAGCACATGTGGCCCTGCAGTCCTCCAGTATAAGCCATGTCTTGCAGTCACTGCTTATCCCAATCCCTCAGGTGAAAGCTGCCTTGGAAAAGTCTGCCCTCCACTTCCCTTTGCATTACTGCTGCTGTGGAGATGGTCCATCCACATTCAACCCTTTCATGCAGGTTTCCTTGGTCTGACTTCGCAGAAGAACAAGCAAAAATGTATATTTCTATATTCGGGATTTTTTTAAAAAGTGTAGCTTTGCACTGATACTATAAGAAATGAGAAATTGTATCTACAAGGTAAATTTTAGTTAACTTTGACTATGGTTACTTAGTCTGTGAACCTGAAACTAGATTTTATGAGATCCAATCGCTAGCCTGTAAAATCCTCCAAGGCTGATCAGTTTAAGTTTGGCTTTTGAATACTTGAACCCACAAAGTGCAAAAATGGTCAGATCCTGCCCTGTTTAAAACACAAAGTAAATCTGAATGAAGCAGAGTGGGAAAAAAGCAGCTGAGGACAAGCAGGTTACATTAATGTGAAATAAAATCTATCTTCCAGCTCTGCAACGAAGTAGCCAAGCATCTTCTGCTTCTCACAGGAGGAAAAACGCTAGAATTCCATGGGCAGAACAGAGCCAAGCACCGTCGCTGTCACACCAAACCTGCAGTGCCTGACAACAGCTGATCAGGGATTACTGACCTGGCTGGCAGTTAGAGTGAGGTACTGAAGAAAAAAAGAAAGAAGGGGGGAAAAAAAGGGAAAAAAAGGAAATAAAGGAAAGAGAATGAAAAAAAGGAAAAATATAAAAACAAGGGAAAAAAAAAAGAAAAAAAGGAGATATAAGAAAGCTGAGCTGTTTTTAAGATATAATCACCTTTTAGGATTTTGTCTGTCAACAGCTTTCTGAAGATGTTAACACAACCTGTATTGGATAAGAACTGCCAGGAAGGCACAGATGTGCTCAGCCACAGCGCCTGTCAAGCACACGTTAAATTCCAAGTGAACCTCCAATATTTCACCGTAGCTACTTTTGGGTACATACCAGATGCAGGATGAAGTCTTTTCTCTGTGCAACTCCTCCCACAAAACTTTCTCTTCCTCACCAATCTAACGTGTTGCACCTGATTTCTCTACTTCTTGCCTGCTGTTGCACTAAGTTCACCGGCCACGACACAACCAAATCACCGGCAGTAATTAAGTTTTGTTATTAAATGACTGGCAGCCACTGCCACAGGGAGGCAAAGAGATGAAAGGAGAACAGAGAGGCAGAAGTAGATGGACTCCTCGGCACAGATCGTCCTTGCATTTCAAAATGTGAGGTCTGTACCTCCTGCTGGCCCCTTACAAAATATTCCTGGTACCAAGAGTGCACAGCAGCAGGCACAGCAAGCAGGGGATTACTTAAGACAGCTAAGGATGGGGCTTAAATTTAAATCCTGCCCTTAATCAGGGAATGAAAGCCTAGCTGCAGGCAACCAGCAGGCACCTTCCTCAGGAAATAATTCAGTGCCTGGATTCCACTTCTGAAGATTATGTGCCTGAATTTCTCATTTCAAGAGGGTTGCTTATCTTTTCGGCTGGGTTAAAGCAGGCTCACCCGGTGTGTGGGCCATCTTTATCTCCCCCATCTCTCTCCAAACTTGCTCTCCTGAGAGTTCATCTACGATTTTGTCAGGTCACTCTCTCAGATGATGCCCAAGCTGGATCCTTTCAATGCAGTCCTTAGCTACAAACACTCCCTAGGTTTGCTACCCACATCCATCCTGGTTTTACAGCCTGTTCCCTTGTTCCCACCAACCTGCAGCACGAAGCCATGTCTCTCCTGTCAGAACTGTCAGAACTGCTTCTCTGCAAATTCCTCAGTGTCTCCTTCCTCAGTTGCTCATCCCCACACCATGCCCCCAGTGCCTGTGGTGCTGGGCTGCTCACACTCCTCACACTCCTCACACTCCTCACACACACCTTCCTCCTCACTCCCTCTTCGTTCCTCTCTCTCCTTCAGTTTTTTAGGTGTTGCCTTCGGTGCAGCACAGCTCTAACAACGTGCCCAGTCCTCAGCTGTCAGGTGCTTACTCTCTTCTCCTTCAAAGCCCTTTCAGAGCAGTCCCTGCTTCTCCAGGACCTCACACACACTTGTCCTGGGTCAAGTCTCATTTAAAGTCCGCAGGCTGTGGGATGACTCTTGCAGTATATACTGACATCTCACAGACTTGTGCTCTCTTGGAGCTGCTACCTACTAGTATAAATTTAAACACACAAAAATAGCATTTGGAAAGGTAAGAGTCTGGTTTTAAAAACACTTTGTAAATAAAGAACTGGGCACTAGTAATGCATTAAGTTTCTTACATGTGAATTAACTGATGAGACACTTTCACATTTATAAAACAGCAATTATTTTAACCTGACGATTAATAACTATGAAATTGTTTTGTCAAAATCTCTCTGTGCTTGAAAACATGCAATTACTTTTAATCATCCACAATAAAGCTCATTAAGTGATTAATAGAAGATGACCAGTTAAAGCACTGGTTTCAATATGAAGAGATGACACCACCTGGTATTTCCGATACAGTCTGCATTTCAGACAAGAGCAAGATTTGTGTTCACAGCAAAGCACATATTTTGGGCATCAGCAAACATCCTAGATCTGGCTGGGGGGATACATGATAGGGGAGAAGGCCAGTGCTTTTGCTTTTGTGTCTACACTGAGGTTTCAGGACTCCATTTGAGTTCTTTTCAAAGAGTGCTGAGAACAGACTGTTTCACCCACTGGAGCAGTTGCACTGAACTGTGAAGAGGTGATGCTTGAAAGGCTGTCACTGGGCCTCCTGATCAGAAATAACCAGCAAGCGCTGGAGCACAGGCACGTACACACACACACAGTTTATACACTGTGCTGCTTGGGTTATTCAGCTGCTAACTCAGAGCTGGTAACAGTTCACAGCTCCAACAGCCAGTGCAGGGCACTCAGCAAACTGTGCTTCCAAAAGCTTTTCAGCAGCATGAGAAGACAAAGCCTCCCCAGAACTCCTTCTGCAGTGGGTGTACGATGGGAGTGGGTGAATGCCCTCAGCGCAGCCCGTAACAGGCAGGATTCAGCAGCCACACCATTAAAGGGTGCAACAGCTTCAAATAACAAGGCTTGAAACACTCTGTCTCTGTCTCTGGCGCTCGCTGTGCTGCAGGCTGATAGCCTTTGGGCTCGCAGCCACAGCTGTATGGATCCAAGATTGTGTGACAAAGAGCCGAAGGACATTTCACGGCACCTTGCTCTGAGGGGGTGAAGTAGCAGGTTAGAAACCAACTGGCAATTTCACAGAAAACGATTGATTTCCTCCTTAAGTGCCGTCCAGGGAAAGCATTTCTCTCTCAACTCGTGGTCAAGGGAGATGAAAGATGAGGGAAGTGAAATAAAACGTTTCTTTTCTATCAAGCTATTTCTCATACGCAGCTCTAAAATAAAGGAAATATTCCAATAAAGGAAAATTCCAAGCTAGCCTAAGGAAGAACACGGTAATTCCAGAGAGAAATCTCCCTTTGGAAAGAGGTGGTGCCATTTGAGAACAAACCAGCAGACAAAAATGCCTTTCTTGCTTGCTGCAGAGAAAGGCACCATGATTTCGAAATATGTACCATGTAGTAAATCTCTCATTGCCCCCTGCCAAATTTTCATGCATATTTTGTGTGGTGCTGGGCAGATGTATATTAAGCAGGACTGAGGCACCAAAACTTTAATTTGTGCTGGAAGCTCACTACTGCATGGAGCAACAAAAGATTTCAGGCAGGATATGGTGAGAATTTGTGGAACATCACTTCAAGAGAGGCCACGCGCAGAAAAGACTCTGATTCAGCAATGTTGATCTTTCCTCTTGATCTTTTAGAAATTAAAAAAGAAACTTTTATAAAATGACTCTTGCCTATGAGTGGTGAGTCAGTCTGCTTTTCAATAGAGCATCAGGTTGCCAAGGGACCCTTTTCAAGGTTTTGAGTGCCTGAAAAAATCCACATTTTTAAAGGTGTTCTACTACTTAGAAAGGAAGTGAGGAAGGAGACGAAAACAGATGAAAACTTGACTCAGCTCACTGTAAGACTCTGTCACCCAGGGAAATGTGAAGCAAATTATATAGCACAACTTGATTGATATGAAATTGGTTTAAGTCAATTTTTGGTTAACAACCTCCCCCTTGCAATCCTACCTCTTCAAAAACCCCAAATCTGGATTTGTGCATAATTTGACTTCAATATGTACGTCTTATGCCAGAAGATTTTACACATGGGAATTCGAGAAGCAGCAGGAAGCACCACAGCACAGAGGGCCCCATCTCCAGCATATACTCATTACATTATAGCAAATAATTCAAGCCATTTTCTGTGTTCACACTAAAAACTGCACTCATTTTCTCAGCTGACTTTCTCTTCTGGGTTCTGTTGTAGTGTTCGAAGGTACTGCCATGAAAGTGAATACTAATTTAAGCCCCAAACAGAATTACTCCCAAGCAGTTATTTTCAATTCATGGGCAGTGGGTGCCACTTGGATGAAAAAGCAAGACCACAGCTCAGGCCTTTGGTATTCCAACACAAATGATTCTAGGGCGTATCAACCATGCATAAAGGTGGCACACCGTATGTGATACCCTCTGGAATGAGGGAGAACGAGGACATTATCATGGACATTGGCGCTGCTGGAAATCTTTCTTGAGCCCCACTCCAGTGCCACATTCCCTCTTACCACGCACACACTTCTGTGAAATGAGGGGAGAGATGCAAGATGCACTGACAGAAGGGCAGGGGACTGGACCAGTGTGATGGTCTCCCCCAGTTCACACCCCACATGTTTTTGGGGGCACTTCATGAGGTAAAAGTCAGCAGGCTGCATTAATTTGGAGACTACCAGTCCTCAGGTACCCCCTTCCTACCTGACACCACAACTTGGCTGTGCACATTCCTCAGGAAAAGCTGCCATCCGTCTGTTTTGCTGCCACGCTTCAGGCACAGCAGAGCTGCACCCATCGAAATGAATTCTTTTTCTGGTGTGACAACATTAAGGCTACGTGTCATGAACCTAAATTCCTCCACCAGGAACTGCATGCTGTCTCCGAAACCAATAAACACCCAAGGCCAAGGTCAGCATCCCTGCATGTTCTTACAGCTGTGAAGGGCCATCAAGCGTGTTGTATAAATAAATCATACTAAGCCATGCTACATGCTAAGGTGTGCAACAGAGCAGGGCCTTTTGCTGCAGCTGGGAGATGCTCATTACATGCAACTAATAAGCACTACCTGTGCACTAAAGGGCAGAGGAGCTAATTACTGGAAGACACTGTGTACAAATAATGTTTACAGTTGTGAAACCAAGGCATTCCCACATGGAATTTCAAGGAGAGGGGGGAATGACGTACATCAGAAGAATGATCCAAGCCAAGCCATAGCTACAGACACAGCAATCCTAAAATTAATGAACCCCACCACCATCCTCACTGTGGTTATTGGGCCCCTCTATTAGCCAGATTTTATGAAGCACCTTAGGATGGGGCCAGCAACTTCCTTTGAATAGTATCCACCTTGGCATTCCAGGGGAGCCCATGCTGGAGCTCACAAGCACAGGGCTGGCACCAGGCTGCCAGTGGGAAGCCTCTGACTGGGGTTTGGGTTATGCACATCAGCCCCCTCGCACTTTACATCCTAATCAGTTTTCTTCTCTTCCAATCACAGTCTTCAAGGTTGGCAAAGGCCTCTAGGATCATCGAAGTCCTCCAGGACTTCTAGAATTCAGCAAGGAAACAGTAAGGAGGGTGGAATTTTACACATAAGCTCTTGTCACTCCTTCAGTTTACTAGAATAATATTTATTAAATGCTAACAGAGCAAAACACATCTTTCCACATGAAGTGAAAATAGCAAATGAAAATGTTTATCAGTCTCACATAATGACAGAGCAATGGTATTTGAAAGTATGGTATTTCAAGAGAAATAAACTCTCCTTGTTTATCATCAATGGCTGCAATTACGTTGTCAAGTGATACACGAGTGTTTTGATTTCCTCTTCCTGCTGTCTTTTTACCTTCAACTTATATTGTAAGCTTGACACTGTTTATTCATGTATTATTACGGAACCACTGAGAGGGGTTATTATTGAAGAGTATTTATTTTTCAGAGCAGTCACGCCATGGAGCCACAGATACAGCTAAAGCTTAACCCTACATCCTCCTCCAAAGCAGCATGTTCGTGATGTTAAAAACGCCCCACGAACCCAAACAAACACAACAGCATAAGGAGGGGATTAATGAGCTTCTGGACATGCAAACCCCAGCTCAGTGCCCCGCCCACAGCACAAGGGCATGGAATTAACTCCTAGAGTGAGTCCAGAAAAAGGCCACAAAGGTGAGCAGATGCTGGAGCACCTCTCCTATGAAGACAGGCTGAGAGCTGGGGTTGTTCAGCCTGAAGAGAAGTCTCCGGGGAGACCTCGTAGCAGCCTTCACAAGTTATGGCACTGGTAGCAGGGCTTGCCAGTGATTACTTCCTCGGGCAGCAGAACAGACCCCAGCATTGTGTAGGATGTTGTCCTACAGGATTCAGACTCCTGGTAACACGTTCAGTTCCTTCTTCTTTAATAACTACAGGTAATATGGAATAAGAACTTTTTTTTGTTGCTGTTGTTGCTTGCCTGAGCTCACGTTGCCGGATGGCTCTAAACTGTCATTACTCAGACAGCAATAAAACACACAGATACATCTACTTGCAACAGAGCCCTTGGTCTGCCTTTTCACAAAAATTAACACATCCTTTTGCAGGAGAAACTGTTGGCTCATCTGAGACACAAGAACTTGATATTTGCATAATTTTGTCTTTTATTTGAAGCTTAAAAGCACATCTCGATTAGCCGCAACCTTTGGCCACATTGAAGAATAAATACTCCACTCCAGCACCTTTGATAATGTCTAAAAATAGTTCATTAAACACCCTTAGCCTTTTCTAAGAACAAACTTTTAGGTGGGCTTAAAGCATTTGGTGTCATTACACTTACAAACAATTTTGCTCCTTGAAATGAATTCAGCCTGGCTTTCTCCTGCTTGAAGTCCCCTCTTTATTCAGAAGAGCAGGAAACAGAGATGGCAGCCATAAGGAAAATTAAAACAAAACACCGTAAGCCTTCCAATGCCTGATGGAAGAATCAGTCTAATGGATGTTGATGTTTCAATCATACATTCCAACATATACATTCCAATCATGTTGCACTACCCTGAGCTCACATCAGCAGATCTTACCCATCTCACTCTGCATCTGCTCTACAGAAAATACTTCAGGACATCAGTCTACAGTTGAGCTGCTATGAAAGCTCTTGTCTTTGATGTTCAAGCACTCCTAATAAAGATGGAAAAGGTTTCACCTGCACATCTCAGTAAAAACAGGACCTGAATAAGCAGCACCTCAAAAAATCATACAGCTCACACCTAGCATGCATTTCAAAAGCAAAACTGCAGAGATTACTCTGACAGAATATTGGCTTCAACAGAAACTTTAAAATTGGACAAATAGAAGGCAACATTAACTACAGCATTCCCTGAATGACTGCAGTCATTCCCTGGAGCAACATGATCAGATCATTGGAATTTCACTTTTTGTGCCAGAAAGGGAAAAGTTCTCTTACCAAAGAAACAGGAATTGAAGTACTTTGTTGATTTTCCCCACACTGAAATATTATCTGACAGAGAGTTCACCTTAATGTACTTCCATAAACCCGTGGCTTCCTTTGAGCTCATAGATTGTGATGAAGCTGCAAAGGTGAGCAGACAGCGCTGCCAGGGTATTAATGTAACAGGGTATGCAAATTCTTGAACCACTGCAGGGCTTGTAAGTGCTCAGACAGCACTGAGAGCTATGCAGGTACTTCTGTACGTGAGAGGATTTACAGAATCCAAAAGATCAAACTTATAAATAGTAAATCATGCAAAAAGAAAAGTAGGAGGGGCATAATGATTCCAGCTACTATTGAAAGGTGGGGCAGAAGAGAAAAATGAGCACTACCATAAAGACAAACCCCTCACATTTGGCCTCTTCTCTTTGAAATAGCTCTCCTGTAACAGCGTTAGAATCCAATACAGAGACCATGGTAGATGCACAGAGACTTCTCCAGAAAGCACTCAAGGGACCCTCTGTGAAGTTCAGAACAAGTTGCTAGCAAAGCTGACAAACAGGTCCCCTGCAGTCCTAGTCCTGCTTTGCTACCGAATGTTTCCCACCCAAACACCCCTCACCCTACACGTGGCCACCACCACCCTCCCTCTAGAGAATCTGTTGGGTATCTGCTACGTTAAACTCAACACAACGCAAAGGCAAAAGGAGAAAAACAGCTCTGGTAAAAAAATAACGATGCAAAACAAGCTCATTCTGCAAAACAATGCTCATGCATTTTCTTGTTTTATTTTGAATTACTCTTCCTGGATCCCCCCCACCTCAGATGCCAAGGTAAATTTGGAACATTTTTCTGATTGATCAGAGTTGCCTAGTTTACTTTACATGAAAGAGAAACAGAATATGTTCATGTTCAGAAAACGAACTGGAACCATCTTCAAAACAACAGTTTTTCAGGATCGTGGAGGTTTTCGCAGCCTGAGGCAGAGGACAAAAGGTCACTGAAGACACACAGTTTGGTGTGCTTTAGAACCTGTCCCTCAGACTCACCTGTTGCTTGAAGTACAGGTTTGAGACTGACGGTAGGAAATCTGATTACCTGACCAAAATGGCAATACCTGAAGTGTTTAAGTCAGTTAGCCAGACTGCAATTCACAGGCTTACTTTTATACAGCATTGCAACGTTTATGAAAATAACAAAACTGTGTTTTCAAAGATGCGAGGAACATTATGCGAATGTGACAGATGGATCTGTGAACTGGAAAATCTCCTCATCAAAAAGGTCTTCTGGCAGTTCTTCATCTCCATCAGCAAAAAACGTAGGGAATGGAGGGTTTTTATTGCAGTCCTTGTAAGTAGGCAATTTGCTATCTCTGACCTAAAAAGCAGGAAGGAGGAGAGTGGGGTTAATCAATCTTACAGAAGATTTTCAGACAGTGATACACTAGAATTTAAAGAACTCAGCTTGCATGCATAAGAAAAACCCAACAGCATTCACATTGTACTTGTTTAAAGAATTCCAGGTATAATCATCAATTACTTTAACACCAACCCTAGCTATTCAATTTAACATTTTGTACTCATCACTAAAGAGATTTTAAAAATTGGCAAAACTAAACAAAAGAAAAATCTAAAGAGAATTTGTCATTACAGTGAATCAAAACCTACTCATGTGAATTCATTGCTCAATATTTTAAAACGTTATTAAAATAGAAATACAGCTTGTTTAAACAGTGCTTACTTCCCACAGTATGCTCCTACATGACATTCCAAATTATATTATGCAGTGTAATCACCTCTTCAACAAACAAGACACGTATTTGTATGTGTGATGCAAACTAATTATGGCAGCTAATTCTGCAAAGATATGTGCATGTGCCGTATTCAATCCCTCTGGCTATGGCAGAGCTGTTCAGTGACTGCAGAGTTAAACATCTAAAATTCTTCACTCAGGAATCAGTACCTAAGTTTGTCGAACATGAGCCTTTAAGACAGTTCATTTGGAAGAACTGTAGTGCCACAGAGAAATTCCTTTACTGACCTCTCTACACATGGAAAGATTTAAAATCTAGCCCCTGAAACTCCAATCTCTGAAGAAAATTAGTAGCTAGAATTATCAGCAAAAAGCAGTTTGTCTGCAGTAGCAGATAGAAGGCTGGTATCTCTGAATAAAAAAAAGAGCTACAAATTCTTAAATTTGATTTAAAATTAAATTCGTCTTTTCTACGTTGTTACATATGATCTTCCTCCTGAGCTGTAATAATCCCTTTCAGGCACTATTCTCAAGTGGATTAAAAAAAACCCTGAAAATAGATTAGACAAAATTTTAGTATAGGGAAGAAAAGCTCTTCCTCTTTCGGTGGGCTTTAAAGAATAGGATGCTTGTGCTTACTTGGTTGGACAAAGACCTCACATAGGACAATTCTGATTTATGCCGAAAATTAAATAAAACAATTTTATGCCCACTGAATGCTCTGTTCTGACAGCACTGTATTTACCAGATTCATACCTGCTATTACTTGAACCTTTCCCAAAGTCGATGAGGATTCCTGCAGATGGCATGTATGACAAATTTGACATTCCAATAGTTTTCTAAGGGCACACTTAATAAACAAAAGAAACCCTTTTGCTAAGAATGATGGGATGAAGGGCTCAACATGTTGCACTGGTTAGGAAGGCTAAGTAGCTTTTCAAGTAGATCATTCCTCCTCTACAGAGGTGTTCTCTATGGACTCGTGAACTGCCAGAGCTGCAGTTCCCAATTTACACTGCGTATCTGGATGGAATGAGCCAGCCTGAGGTCCAGGTACACACACCTTTGCTGCAACAGCTCCAGCAGCAGTGAGTTCAGAAGAAACAGTCAGACAGCTCCAGCAATGCCACCTGAAGGATGGCATCTTCAGAGATGTCATCCTTCCCTTTCAATAGGCTGTGGCTGTTTCTTTTACTACATGAAAACACATTTTAATCGCTTCACTGGTTATCTATTATTTCCCTTGCTAATTTCTCCTTGACTCTCTAATCCTATTACTCACCGTAAGCTTTCTCTGTCAACAGCAAAACCCCCCATGGTCCCTACATGAGTTAGTATTAGGAAGATTAGAATAAATGATTTTATTTATGATAACTTACTCATTTAATTTCATGCACATCTTATTTAAATGTTTTTCATGTCTACTTTTTGTTATTTTTCATTATTTTCATCATGAAATAGTATGTGCTGTTACATATATGCTATGTCATTGCAGGCAGTTCTGGCCACCTGGAAAACGAAAGGAATTTAAATGTTTGTTTTCCTCTTACTTTTTTCCCATTTCTTCTTAAAACGATTTCTTATGACAGGATTAAACAGTAAGACATCTGCTCTTAACTGAAGGGAAATCCAACAGTCTAATCTTAGTCCTGAATTAGCTTACCTAAATAAATTCAGGATTTCTGTCCAGACTTAATACTGTATGAATTATGTATTAATGCCTAGGGGCATTTTGGACATAGTATCTCCAGTGTGATATGGAGAATTCTTAAAATAGTTTTAAGATTCTCACGAAACATCTCCAACAGACCATTGTTGCTCTCAGAGGAGTACAACGCTGTTTCATTTTGCTCCTTTCAAACTCCTCAGAAGCTTGACAGATCCCAGAAGCACAGGCCACATCTAATGTTAAAACAGTTTTCTTCTGATATGCTCTTTCTTTTGATTGGTATAATTGATGCATCATTTCTTTTGACTGGTGAAACTACTGCTCTTTTTCCACCTTTTTTCTATATTCATTGCTTTCAAATGCAATTTAAAGCAAAAAAGCGCTATCTTGGAGCATCACTACCAAACTGAATGAAACTCTTTCTCCTTGAAATTTAAAAAAGTTAGATATTATTATTATATTACCAGGTATTATCATTATCATTCCCTATTTAAGGGAAGAATTCAACTTCATTTTACACCTGAAAGTATCGATTAGCAACTAAATCGTGGTATGATTTATCTGTCTTCTTAAGATGACTGTTTAATTACTCCCTTCACATTTATGAAGGGCCCAGCATATCCAAGGTTTCCTGTATCTATTACCTCAGATTCCTGAACAATAATTTCACAGCAGTATAAAGGGGTTCACTGGTGTGCAGCAGCAGCATCTACACTTGCCTGTGTAAGCATGTACACAGACAAGAAGTGCAGGTGACCCAGCACAGCTCTTCCTGCTCTCCTAGTAACCTTCTGAGAGCATCCCTAATAAAGCACTAAGTTTTCATGCTGCGTAACTAAAATCCGGTGAATTTGGCTCTCACCCACAGAAGGAATCAAGCTCATAGTCCAAACTGTTATTGCCACCCATAAAAGCATTTGCTGTATAACTCATATAACAAATGCTTGGCTTACTCAACTGCTGCGTTAATAGCACTGTATATTACAGTAGACTACACTATAGATAGATGGTATATACAGATGATGGTATAACCACTCCAGTGTATCCTCTGACAGGTCATTTTATTAAGAAAAATACTAGAGAAAGCTGAAATTGGAGCTGGTTGGGATTTTGTCACTAAATCTTTAGAACAGTCATAAAGGGTTTTGCAGACAATTAATAAACTGCACTTATGTATGTCCCCTATACTGACAGCATAATGGGTAGTATAAACAAATACAAATTCAGAAATCTATCACCACAAAAGGCTTAATATGGTCTTAAACAAGTAAAAAACTGATGCTTAAGTCACAACTCACATCTGTAGTCTAACAAAGCTTCAGGCTGTGTTAGCAACCACAGCAAAGAATGCAAGCTATTTGCTAAACAGAAAAATGTGTTTAAATCTAGAAAATGATTAGAAATAAGCTCCCCAGGTGTCCTACATCACCTAACTCAGCTTCTCTGCTATTTTTGAAGCTAGATGCAAAAAATGAACCCAAGAATTATATCCATTTTTGATCAGCCTTACTTTGTCTTAAAAAATAACCCAACCATACAAAACCCCCCACAAACCTCCGCACAACACTTTGAATGAGGCCCAAGGCACAGGACAGAGAACATGAAAGAACTGAAGGAATCATACTATTCCTGCATGTCCTCAACTTTAGCAGAGTACACCCAACTCAGGCATCAACAGCTAGAAACACAGCACAGTAATACTGGGAATTGTGATACAAAATAGGTAGGATGCAAATCACTACAGATTTCTCTTAAAAAAAAAATAAAAAAGAGCCAAACAAAAATAAGCAATCTCAAGACTCAAGTGACTAACTCAAGTGGAACATCATACTAAGGCAACTTGTATATTTCAATTTAACTCAGGTCTAGCATACAAACAGGCCAGTTCAGTATCTGACTTGCGAAGCAACTCCTATGGGCTACAAGATTTGCCAGAATTTCTGCCTTCACTACAAATGATATACTCAAAGTGATCAACACTGAATATCCGAAGAAAATTAGGTACCTTAAAATTAGGACAGGTATAAAACACTATCAAAGATAAACTATAACATCATGAATTATAATATACCATACTACAGTACCCCCTCCACTAAAAGGCGTCTACTTAAAAAGGGATTTAAGTCTTGTGCATCTCTCTTGAATGACAGAAGAGAGAACTTTTTGGTAATATACTTGGGAGAGAAATCCAGAGCCATAACTTTTTGAAAGAGAAAGCTATTGCAGATGGTAACTGTGATCTAAGAAGACACCCCAGAAAGAAACACATGTTTCCTGAGGAAAGCTATCTTGATAGGCCCGACACACAAACTTACAAATGCTTATTCCGCAATGTTACTCTTGTAACAGAAGAACTCTGTGCATTCCAGCACGCTCCTGAAGTTTCTTAATTTTATCAGACCTTGCAATTGAGAAAGAAATCCATGCTGAAGTAAGCTTTTTTCATTAGTTTTCCAGTTGGCTAGAAACATTACTGATGTCAGTTATTTACCTGCATACTTCAGTGTGCAATATCAAATGAAAGCTGATTCTAATTAAAACGAGAAATCCATCAATCCTCGTATTCTGCAACTTTATTCTGCTGAAAACAAAACTTGAAAAATTTAAGTGCTTCATCTCTGTCTGAATACAGTGCTGATGCACGAAGTTTCCAAAAATACAACATACAAAATAAATATATGCTTTAAAGGTGCACTGTGGTTTTAATGGTTACCAAGCAACACAGAGTGGGTACTGAACACAAATGCCTTCCTCTTGGAGGCACACAAAGAGGGAAGTGTTATGCAATATTTCACTCTGGAGCTCCAAGACAGATGGATTCAAATTCCCTAGACTTTTGTCCTACTTAATTACAGGCAGGTATTTAGTGGAATGAACAGTAATTACGACTGCTAATATCCCATAATTCCTCTCCCCAACTACAGATCTGAACAAATATACAACAATATATTGAAAGTCGATGTCTATAAGCAAACAAGAAAACATCCAGGAAGAAAGGCATGAGGCAAGCTAAAAACACCACAGATGAGTGCAGCAAGATTAAATGGAGAGGAAAACCCCCAGAAATTAGGGAACCAAATAGTATTGCTTTACCTGATCTTATAATTAAGATTTTTTCTACTCTTCGGAGATATATTTGAAAAAATAAGGGGAAAAATCAATGTAATGTAATTCATATGGCTCATGCAAGGAAAAAACCACAGAATGGATCCACCAGTTCTAGGAACTGGAATGAACTGTTGCTTACTACATACTGCCTTCAATCTCCAAATAAGAGTGGGTGCAATTTTTGGAAACCTATTTCTTAATAGCAATAATACCTACTAATGTGTCTTTATCTGAAACAGTGTTATTTATTATTAAATGTCATGAGAGTTTGAGTCTGGAGCACTTTGGTCAAGATCTTTCATATACTCCATTATCTTAAGCAAGGAGCTCTAAGGGAAGAAAAACCTCATTCTTCCCATGTATGTTCTTCTCCAAGCAGAGTGTGCAGTGTCTGATCAGCAAGGGAGGAATGATTTGTTTGAATGAGATCTCCACACTGTACATAAGAATGTGCAGTATTAGCACACAGAGCTTTGCTTTTAAAAACAATTTATATTACAGGTGTGTAATAAATGTTTGTTTTCTTAACTCACTTAAAATCAGAAATAAAAAAAAATAGTTTATTGAGTCTAGTTAGAATGAAAGTTATAATCTGGTAGAAACTGGTACTGGATTCACAGTCTCAGTGGCTTCATAAGATGTTGTATCCTTACAGACAGAACACGTGAGATGTGTACCTGCATTTGCCACCAAGTGTGGACTATAACAGTGTGACTAGGATAACAAGATGCACAACCTTTTTCAACAATTAACTCTTGCTTAAGAGAACTATTAAGATCAAAGAATACAGTCTGGGCATCAAACATTTCTCATTTTTTCAGCTACATTATGCTTGTATGCATACATTATAATTTAAAACTAACACCCTAAAATAAATTCTCACTTAATTAAACTTCAGACTGACATAGAGCAACCAGGTTCACACCTCAGGATTAGAAAAAAATACTTTGGACGCAGTTGAAGAAGAAGTCATTCTCTCCAATATACAGATGAAAAGCCAGCCAAACTATGCTCTTAACTCTATGTAATTGATATCATGCCTGGTAATTTTGCAGAAACTGTCCTGAAAACTACTTTTCCTGGACATCTCTTAACCAATTTTCACTACCTTGGAAGAGAAATGAGTAATGTATTCTCTACTATAATGTCCAGGCTTGGGCTAGACATTACAATAAAAACAGTTTAAGGATACCTCGCTCATGAAAAAAGGCCTTATTTGCAGTGAGAGAAACACAACATTAAACTTAATTTTTCTGTCGGTAAAACAGCTGTTTGGCAGCTAGGGTTGCTGTACATAAAGCTCAGTAGCTGTAGAGTTCTGCTCCACAACTAAGAGACATGTCCACAGTAAAGATAATGAACCATTAGAAAACATCTGAACTTGATGAACTCTAACTTTTCAAGTCCTGAGCCGTTTAAATCCCTACAATACTTCTGAGGATTTAAAACTATCTGTCAGATATACAGGTACATGCATACCAAAATCTTTACAGTCCTTCATAGCAAAGACATTTGATACCCTGCACTCTATTCAGTAAGAAAGGAAACAACTTCCTCCAAGTAAGTGGTGCTTGCAGATGTGTAGAATATACCTAATTAGAAAGAAAAATCTACTTTGAAAACAACCCTTAAAAAGCACTTTTCTTGCTTTGATGTGAAGTATTCACATTGTAAGAACACTTATTAGACTCTTCATTGTTTCAAGACTGTCTGCAGAAAACTGAAACAATCTCCATAAAATTCAAAATTAATTCTGTAGACTGCCACAGAAAATACCACTGGCACGTTTATACTGATTCCAAAGGGAACTCAGATCTTTATCGTGAGCTCCAGCTGTCTCTTCCTGTACTGCAACTGCTTCTTGGAAAGGTAACTGCTACTGGGTATGGGAATGCTTCAAATGACCTCTAAAGCAGGACTTGCTGTGTATCCCTGTTCATGAATACAACCCTTAAATAGCATTCTGGAAATCTCACCACCATGTTACTGGCTCATGTTAGCATCCAAAGGGGATGGACATAGCCTGGAGACACTTACCACAGGGTTCAGCAACTGTTCTGGTGTATCATAAGGTACGTGGGTGCCAATCTAAGAAGCAGCCATTTAGAGTGCCCACTGCCCCTACTGACCACTCTCTTTCACAGAACTGATCCCCTTTAATTCAACAGCACAAGATCTCTCAGAAGCAATGAAAATTGCATCCTACCAGTGTTTTTCCATTTGTCAGCTGAGTTGTAGAGAGCTTAGGAGCCACTAATACCAGTACTGAAACTAGCAAACATACCTTCACCAGACAATTGGTGTGACCTGGAACAGACCCATTCACATAAATAATGTCATGTTTTGTATTGATCCTCCACACCTAGGAGACAAAAAAAAAAAACAACAGACATTGAGCCCTGTTTAGAGATTATTCCCAGTTTTACAAACAGTAGTCCAGCAAAGACCAAACTGAGTAATTGGCTGTGATACTCTGGGGAAGAAAAAATGTTCTGCACAGGCCTAAACTTGCCACAAAATTCACTCACATGCCACTCTGGGTGCAGAACCTCCTAATGCAAGAGGTCAAAAAGTTTCAAGGGGCTGGTAATCAGGCTGTATTTGGTAAAGCAGCTCTTTGTTCAGTGTAACATCAACCAAAGCTCCCAGGTCTCTTTTCCCTCTAACAGCAACATGTTGAAAAACATGCAAAATTGAAAAACATCACAGGTGACAAAATAAAACAAACGCCCTCATGAAAATGCTCCTGTGACCTTATGTTAATTTCTTAACCCAAAGAGGTGCTCAATTGAACACACTCATTTTCTGCTACAAAAAAAGTTGTAGTAAACAGAGAACAACAGCAGCACTTTTTTGCAGACTAGAGGTCTATATGCTTTTTGTGCAAACTGCAGAGGCTGCCTTTCAAGACAGAGCAGCTTTAATAGCTCGGGAGCTGCTGCAGCTGTGCAGCAATCAGAATCCAGACAGAAATTATAACCCCCTTTTTGCACATGAAAGTGAAAGGTCATGATCAAGCTAGAGCCTCAAACAACTCAGATTTGGGTTGGGTATGAACAAGTGGAATAGGCATGAAGACATTAACTGAAGTCACCAAAAGCCTGACTGTTTTCCCTCTTCAAAGGCAGAAGACAAGGACAAGTGAAAAATACATCAGATGTGGAAGTATCACCCAAAATCCCAGTTCCCATGGTACCACAAATGCAAAGGATGTTCAGGTAAGTCATTTGTAACCCACGAGAAAACAGGAGAACACATTTGCTGCTCTGGTCTTTCCAGCTTGCTTACTTCAAGATGCTGCTGCCTGGATTCTGGCAGAGATGATGGACAGGACACCACTGCTTGGCAATGCCACCACCTTATACACACACGGGTATACTCAGAACTCACCTTTAATCCAAAAGATGTCCTGTAGATGTTACCCATTTTACCAGGCATTTTCTTTCCGCGATAAACTTTGGCAGCTTTCTAGATAAAAACAAGGCCAAAACCACCATGTTAACTGCAAGAGGTACACTTACAAACCCAAGAGGAGCACCAGGGGAAATATGCTGGTATTTCCAAGATTGAAAATATATAATATAAAAAAAAAAATCTAATCCTGATAAGCATTTTAAATAATCCCTGCCAGAGGTTAGGTTTTATTGTACCTTTGTGCTGAAATACTTGACCTCAATCACAGAATTTATACATACATATATATATATATCACACGTATTCACACACACTGTAGCTTCTCTCCTCCCCTAATCCATGAGTTTTTACACTGACGTGAATCAGATCTTTCAATGCACGTATTCTTAATTCCATTCCCCACTATTCTTTAGTTTCTGTATCCCATTTTTGATTGGCTGGGTATTAACTGGACAACAAAGGTGGGGAAAATAAGGCTGGAGTAAGTGCAATAATTTTCAATTCTGCACTATTATCAAGGGATTTGTATCCTGCACCTCTCTGTTATTAATTAATAATGTTTTTTGGTTGTTTTTTGTTTTTTTTTATTCTTGTGAAAATCATGATTTCAGGAAATCAGCTGTAATGCAATTCTAGGGAGAGGATTCTCTACTGAACAGTCCTGGATTACAAAAATGTCTGAGATGGTCAACACTAGACAGGAAAATACTACCAAGGCTTTGTTTTTCCCCTATTGCATCCTTTCACCTTGTTTCCTTCCCACAGAGCTATTTCCAATACCATTTTTCAATCTATAGACTTCGTGAAATTACATCCAGCATTACTGCTTAGGAAATTCTAATTTAAAGAAAAGTAAAGAGGGGTCATTCTGTAATCATGAACACCATCTGCTAAAATAGTGTTTGGTGTTCAAATATTTACACACTTCAGTGAAAACAAGTGCTAGGTGTAGAATTCTTTTTCCAGCTGAAATTGAGGACTATAAATCACTAACGCATGCTTTTACACTCTCGATTACTTGAATTTCATTGACTGTTGCCTTTTTGCTTTTACTACTCTCTTGAGCATTATTAATCCTTTCTTATATTTTAATTTCTCTAAGAAATTTACAGACAGTTCATGTTCAGTACTATGACTCAGTTGATCTTAATTAGTTTGCAAAAAATTCCTCTTAGTTCAGTCTAAATATTGTACAGCCTTTATAAGACAGTCTAAAATTACCCTGCTCCAAGAGCTTTTATACTAATTTATAGTTTGAAATGTAAGAATATGACGCTGTACTCTGCTAAGAAATGCATAGAAGCTTACACACTTCTGGGAATAATTCCCTACTAAATTATGTGGATCAGTTCATTCAGCAGCTACACGTGCCAGGCAAGGTGATAAAAGGAACCAGGGTTCCAAAGAACAATATCTGCAGTATAAAGTAACAGGCACATCCTTTCCAAACTATAAATGCTGTGATAAAAGCTTCTTAGAACTCTCTCTGAGGTATTAAGGCTATTCCTCTCACTGTATTACAGAATGTGCCAATTTGCTCAGTTAAAATATGTGCACTTTCCAGCAATACAGAATATTCATAAATCGAGGCCTAAGAGAACAGCATTGCTCATTAAACAGGTTTCTGAACCTCCTTTGCAACTGCTGGGATTCCCTGCTAGTAAATGTGTAGTGAATGTAGCAGCTAGCTACCGTACATTTGTTCAGTTTTAGTAAGCTGTTCTAAAAACACTGAAGAATGTTTTAATGGGAAATGAGAATCCTCACATTGGTAGATATTGCTCCAGGTCGTCTGTGAGTTTTTGTCTGGCCATGGCTTGCAGGCTGCCCTTTAAATCCCCACCTTTTCATGACACCTTGAAATCCTTTACCGATTCTGAAAACGAAAATAATTAAGAAACAAACCTGGGTTAGTCAGACATAAGGTTTCTGGCAATAACCAGTAATTTCAGTCAGGCTCATCATTTTTTTACCTTTAACAACGCTCAGCTTAGGGAAGAATAGACTTAAATAAAATCTGTATTTTATACCATAAACATATTTCAGCACAATGCTTAAAGATTGCTTTACAGAATAAGAAGCACTGTGAGAGAGTAAAATAGGCAAGAAGACTAACATAAAATGCTCCTTGAAGTAATTGTTCTCAATAAAAGTTACCATAACGAACCTGTCACCAAGTGAGCACTAGGACAAACAAACAAAAACCCAGTCAAAACCCCAAATAATACCAATACTACAACTTAATGTCAGGGCCTAAGCATCAAGAGAGGAAAGAGATGGCTACTTAGAAGGAACATTTTTTTTTTCCATACTGCAACAAACCCATCTCTTGAGAACAGCTTTGTGTATGGTGAGAACATGTAATTCCCTTGATCCGTACTCATCTAACAAATCAGGTCTAAGGCCCAGTAACAAATCAAATATATTTTCAGAGTCCATGTCCTTCATCTTTGAGCCACATGACAGCATTACTGGCTTTGGAATTCTGTTTTTTGCTGCAGGAACAGACTCAATAGTAAAAATCACCTTATCACTGCACAAAGGAAAAGCCCAGTAAAGTGTGTGTTAAACTGGCATTGTCTGCGTCCAAAAGGAAAAGTCTGACCACAGTGTTTATGGCTACAATGATCATTTAATTTAACCTGAAATTAGCTCAGTTGGTCAGAGCATGGTGCTACTAATGCCAAGGTTGTGGGCTCCATCTCTGTAAGGGCCTTTCACTTAAAGAGCTGGACCCTATGATCCTTGTGGGTCCCTTCCAACTCAGAATATCCTGTGATTCTATGATTTAGCAAGAGGATCCTTTTCCTCTGATTTACAGAAATCCTTTCTCTGCTAATGCACTTTACATTAAAAATAAAAATGTATATGCACTTTGCATCTAAAATAAACTGGGTATGAGCATGCACAGAGCACGCTCCATGCAGGAACTGTACTTGGCTGACTCCCTGCTCAGCACTGCCATGGAAAACTAGAGAACATACAAACACAGAAAACACCAACATTCATGAAAACTAGATTCTTTCCTCTTCCCACTTGAAGAATAACTCTCCTCTAAATGCTGTCTTGGTTTGCCTTGAACACATCAAACCACAGTCAAAAATAGCCATAAAGTAAGCCTCTCTAAAGCTACAGAACTGTAAGGGAACATGAGCTGTGCAATCACGGTGTCTGTCTCCTGGTCTACCCCTTCCCTGCTCAGAACCTAGGGGACAATCCCAGTTAAATCTGGCAAAGAAACGTGTGTAATTGTCTGAACAAAAAAGTTACTGGTTAGAAGCTCCTGACTACTTTTTGCTCCTTACCTACAGCTAAGAAAAAGCTAAAACTTAATTAGTGATATCTTCCTTTGTCCTGCCAGCTGGCCAGTCATGCCAAGTGCTTGTCACCAGCAAGACAAGTCCTTCCATGCCTGCAGACAGTGGCAGGACATGAGGATATGAAGGGGGTTGGGGCCGTGAGCGGAAGCTGAATGAAAGCACCTGCAGGAAGGAGGACCTGGGTTACCTGGGATCAGGAATACAAGACAGGAATCCAAAGGACACAAGGCATTGTAACACCAGTTTCTGATAGAATTAGCTTATTCTAAAAGCTTGCAGTAGTAAACAGCAATAGCTGTAAAAAAATGGTTTGAAAAATACACTTTAAGAGAGGTTCAAAACTTGTGTTTTTCTGTTTTCATATTGCTAGGGATCAGTAACTATGAAATACATGCTGAAACTAAGCTATAGGAAATCTCATATCTGTTCTGCCAAAATGCTATTTTTTTCTTTTAAACTGCCTATTACTGGCCGTGTTTTCCAAGTAGATTACTTCTGGCATCTCTAGCTGGAGGATGGACTCAGCAAAGTCTCCAAAACCAACTGCAAGCAGGTTGCATAACAGCAGCTGTGCAGCCACCAGAGCGAGCAGATAAATCCTCTCCTTAAATGATGGGGCATGATAAATTCTTCAGCTGCAGAAATGTCCTTGCAATTCAAAGAAAACCACACAATCATAGAAAGCTAACATTTCTATATTTCTAATGCAAAGATTTTACATTCTTTTAATTATATGAAATGCAAAGTGCTTTTGAAACTAATATTTATCTTATTTAAACAAGGAAGAGAAGATGCATGCCGTTCAAGAAATACTATGGAAAATCAGAGAAGGGCTTATACAGTGTATTGTACAGTTTTCTTAAACTTTTTTATTCTGACAAAAATAACTAATATTATGTAAGATTATATTCTTGTTGATTTCTGAACAGACACCAAGTGTCAGCTATTAATATCACTCATTAAATTTCAAATTGTTTAATTGCCCCCTTTGCCCTTCTTAAAAATTACTAGGTGTGAATACATTCAGCAAGTATCACCAATAAAAGAAAAATAATTACTGAAACTCAACCTAAGCCAGTTAAGATTTTCAAAAAACATCAAGGTCTGCCAAAGCAGGATGTTAATCCAGTACTATATATTAATTTAACAGAATAAAGAGCTAGAATCCACTCAGAAAGAATCGAGTTTTCTACAGCCTCTGCAATATGATAACCAAAAACCTGCACTGAAGTAGAATTTGAGATCCTACTTATCCTGTTGTGATATCATACTAAGACATCTTCTACCTGTTGTCTTGGTTTGAATCAAGGGCAATAAATTTTTGTTCCAGCAGTAACATTAGACACCGTATCTGAACACAAAACCCCACATGCATGAGACTTATAAAACTAGATTTGAAATACAGAACGCCCCTGTTCTTCAACAGATGTTATTTAGTGACTTAGTTTACTTGGCTTCACTGAGTGAAGCATTACCTGATTCCCAGAAAGGAATCACAGGCAGCAATGATAATATGAAAAACTAAGACACGCAGGAGTTAAATAAAAGGAAAATAATCTTTCTGTAGAGTTAAAAATAGAGTTTCATTACAGTTGTTCTGGTCTCACCTGCAGGAAAGCAGGTGTTCAGGTCAACCACCTAATTCTGTACAAACCCTCATTTTCCAGGTTTGATACAAGTAAAATGCCAGTACCTAATGAGACAACCTTTATTTAGAAAGCTCCTGGAATAAAGCACTCTAGTTAAGCAACAATTTATTTTGCTAGTAACTCTTCAAATGTAGTTAATTTAAAAGAGTATTATTTAGATGCTGCAGGTGAAAAGTATTCCAACTACTTAGTCAAATAACTTTGGGCAAATGGAGAGCTCAGATTCAGGCTGAGATTACACTGCTAACTGAGCAAAACTTAAATAAACCATAAACACTCCAGAATCTCCACTTAATTCTAGCCCATTTCCAACAAAACTACTGTTGGTTTTTTCTTGGGAGTGACAACATTTCTGATATTCCTCACCACCCTCACAGTAAAGAACTTCTTCCTAATATCTAATCTAAACCTACTCTCAGTTTGAAGCCATTTGTCCCATCACCACATGCTTTTGTAAATAGTCTCTCTCCATCTTTCTTACAGGCTTCCTTCAGATACTGGAAGGCTGCAATTAGGTCACCCTGAAGCCTTTTCTTCTCCAGGCTGAACAATTCCAATTCCCTTAGCCTTTCCTCACAGGGGAGGTGTCCATCCCTAGAGGGGACCACCGAGTTGGATGCAGTACTCAAGGCAGAGCCACACAGGCGCAGCCTGGGAGAGAAGTGTTTCTGGATGGTGCTACTGCGTTTTAGCTCCAAGCATAGCAGGGCTAAGCTTAAGGACTGAGCTTTTAAATTGCTGAAAGTAAGTACTAAGGAACATATTTCAGCACTATGGAAGACTGACAGCATGCAGACACACTGCCTACTGTCAGTGCTCTAAAAGCCACTCGTACCATGCTGAACAATTATGAGATTTCAAATAAAAACAAACTGCATGCATAAATCTTTAACTGAACCCTCTCATTCCTGTGAAAGTGTTTTTCTTTACAGAGGTATAAATGAATCAAAACATTTCAAAAGACTTTGAGAAAAACATTTGTATGGAGGATTAAGAGAAGACAGTCATAAACCCCCCCCCTGCATTTTGGTAACCAAATGAAGAGGCTAACCCAAGACTTCTGAAATGTAGTGCAAGTACTTCATTCAGGCTACGATAACTAAGAAAAGTTTGCTTACTTATAAAGAGCGTATTTTTTACTTAAATTTTGTCAGAAGGAAGCATACAAAAGGATACCTTGCTCATCTGAGTAATTAACCGTTTGTAAAATATTAAAATATCCTTTATATTCCATTATATTATGTCCTCATTGAGGCGACATTAGTTTTCTTTCTTTCCTTTTCAAAGGAATTATTACTATTAATCATGCTATTATCAACAGTGCTGCTATTTTCACCCACATGATTTTTAACATTGTACACTCTAGTGTTTCCTCCACTTAATGCAATAATACTGTCAAACTCAAAAATGTAAAGTACATGTTCGTGTAAATCTATTTCTAAAATCTTTACTTGACAGCACGTTTTTAGGAATTACTGTTTTTAAAGTCTATAATGGTTTGAATCAGGAAGACCCAAGTCCTCCCTCCAAGTCCTTCCCCAGATGGGATGGGACTTTGCTGGATGAAATTGCATGGAAAAAAGTAAGAGACCCAAAGAAAAACTGAAATGTAGTAAAATAACTTAATTCTTGCCCAAGAGCTAAGGGAACATGATAAATGGAGCATTCCAAAGAAGTTAAATTTGAGAAGAAAGAAACTTTAAAAGTAAAAATCAGAATGCAAGCAAGCCACAGAAAAAGGTTAAAAAATTTTTGGTATAGAAAGACTGGAATGATTAGAGAATCACACTGACAGAAAACCTATTTCATCCTTCTCTCTAGCTAAAGAATTCTTCCTCCACCTATACAAAAGGATTACAAGAAATATGTTACCAAATCAGCAATACAAACACACAGCTAATCTCTGAAATGGGATCATACAAGTATCTGGAGAAAACATATCAGAAATACCGAATTAAAATCTAGGATGGATTCATTGAACAAGACCAAGAACCCAGTCTGTTTTTAGCTTGCTAGTATTTTCAAATACTAAAACCAAGATACGAATCAATACCCTGTGGCTGTTTACCAATATCTTCCACACTGCTAAAAAATCCCTTTTCTAGCTCTTGAAAAACTCCCAGAAAAACAAAGCTTTTCTGCATTAACAAAGACTGACACTTAATCTCCATTAAATGACTGTATTCCTAATGATCATGTCCTTGTTTTGCAAACAAGCTATGGTCTCTTACAGGATGCTCACGGAATGCACTTTAGAAGCAGAATGAAAAATATGCCAGATCTAAGTATTGCCTAAGAAAGTCTGACATGGAAAAAATACAAATTCCTTGAGCTGCTTTTCTCAATTGAGTGCCCTCACAAACATAGTGAGGTGTAGCTCTATTAGAACTGCATACTCAGCTCTGTTGATATGGCTGGTTTCCCCACGTATACAAAACCCTGGGAATAGTATTGGACATTATAGGTATTACACATATGTGAGACAATTGCAGGGGGGTACTATCTCCATTGCAGAGAAAATAAAACACGTAATGGCAAATATTATCTTTGTATCACAACACTGAAATACAGGACAGGAGTTCTCTTGGTCAGCGAAAATCACAGATGTACTACAAGAGCCAGGACCAGTCTCTGCCACAAGATGCCAGTTTTTCTTTTGAACACCCTCTACCACTTGAGCTCTAATTCGGCATTCACAGTGGTGTGAGAGGAAATCATTCCTCCCACGTTAAAGTAAAAGATCATTAGCCACTGCTGGCAAGGACATGAGCTGGAATATGAGAGAAAACAAAAGCAAAAAAAGAATTTGACAGCTCTGTTGTACTGCTAAATGTATTCACAATCTGTTTGCTATCCTTTCAGTCCACATGTCTCCTCACATCTCTTCACCAAATTAAAATTAAGCAGTCTTTTTGGGAACCGATGCCTTTCAGCATTTATTCTCCATTTCTACATACTAGAGATACTGCATTATAGATCTCTTTGCCCATGCTAATCATGTACTTGTGAGAGACAACACAGGCAGAACCACAGCCTTAATAGTATTCATTGTCTACCTGCCTTGTTCGAAATCAAGAGTGGCCTCATCAAGAAATAGTTTGGTGTTTTTGACCCAATGAGTGAACGGACATCAACTTCCTGTCACTACTCTTGCAATTGTATTTCAGCTTCTGTAAGCCATGGGTTCAAGGTGAAGTAGAAGGGAAAAAAAATAAAAATCAACCAGTCTCTTTGAGAGAAATTTAAGGCACGTTAAATCCTCAGGAACCTACGTTTTTGCAGTAACATCCACAAACTGCCCGGGGCGGAAGTGAGCAGCATACAAAGGAGTACCTGCAAAAGAAAAGGAGAGATCATGTTCAACTAAGTGCTGAAATCCTCAAACCACGATCCAGTCATTATCCTCCAGGGTAGGTTAGAGCCACAGGAGAGGAAACAAAACTTGTTATTTACACCTTATTTGTTCTGCTTCATGAACCTCACTGACTGAAACAGATGCTTTGTATCGACTATTAGAGCACACTTCTTAGGTCCTAATCCAATTTCAGATGAGCAGGAAGGAAGGGTCAAGGCTCTACTTGGATACATTGCCCTTCCATACACTGCCAAAGCCCAAAGTGACTAATTAGTAAAGACTCCTAATACACATGCTTAGCAAGAAAACAGAATATGCTGCACTTAGAACTACTAGCACTTCACAAGGTGGAGGGTTTTTTTAAAAAATAAGTCAAACAAAAAAACCCCAAACAAACCACAAAACCCCTCAACTTACTATAAAAAATGGGGTTAAGAATAATAAAAAAAAATTTGCAACGCTTCCTCTATTAAGACACAATGTTTCCAAACTAAAGACCGTGGCAAAAGTACAGCTTCAAGAACTTGGGAATTGTCTACATGCTAACCTTTCGCAGAAACAGTGCTACTGTAGGTCAGTGACATCACTCATCTCACTGCAATTACACTAATTCTTTAAGTACTTACAGTATCAAAATATTAATTTTAGATTTGTTCTGTCTTCAGTGATTTTTTTTCATCCAAGCGCAATATTCTTTTACTACCAGCTTAAAAAAACACAACAAAGCAAAATTGGTAACTTAGACCATTATAAATGAACTTTAATCTGAAGATCCATGTAGCTGCATATTTCAGTTTCCAGTCTGTTATACAGCCATTAAAAAAAATGAAGTTTTAATTGCTTCATGTTTTTTCAATTGCTTTCATGTCTTCTCAAATCTGTATGAATGCAAACTGAAGTGATGTAAACCCTTCATAAGTCTCAAGCATAAAAACCCTTGTATTATTTCATGTTATATTTACATAATCCACACGCTGGGGTAAGATAATTGTCAACCACCACAAAATCATGCACGTAGAGGATGTTATGTGCAAAATACACACACTGCAAAAACAGTTTATCAAAAACTTGCAATTCTGCTTTATCTCAAGCTATTGCTTCCATTTATCAGTCCAGACTTTCCCTTCATGTCAGACTTGATTTTTACCAGTTACTGCGCTGTCTTAAAAAAGTCTTGCAAAAAGCTCCACTAATAGCAAGGAAAGATGCAATACATTAGAATTTCCTACCCTACATAATTCTTCAGAAAATACCTGCAACTATCAAAAATCATAAATTAAAAGCAACCTAATACACTACCTAATAAAACCTCAGAAACTTAAAACTTTTCATTTGATCTCCAAACTTCCAATACTGATTCTTAGTGAGAATGTTTGTGATAAACATGTTTTAGTGTGTTTTACTTTGCAAGCTGTCAGAAAAAGCAGCCATCATCCTACTTTGGAATGCAGCAAGAAGAAACAAAACTCAAACTGCTATTTCAGGGTCCTGAGAAACATTACCACAAAATTCTGTGTCCCTCTCATAAGGACAAAGACAGAACTTCCTGTAACTGTATCCATATTTATGCCCAACAATGAGTCAAGATTACAGACATTTATTTCTTAACTCAATGTTCAGATTAAAAAAAATCTGGATTGGATTTGTTTTCTAATCGATGGAAACATGGTATCCAGGAAAAATCCTACATCTCATCAACTAAGAAGTAAAATCAATTTTCTAATTTTCTCTATGAAAAAAGTTTGCTTTTGCTTAATGACAAAGAACTCAGCAATTTCTATAAAAAACAAAACTGAAATACACATCATAACTTGATTAGGTCTACAAGTGGCAGATGTTAAATGACTGTGCACATAACACTCGGCAGCTCAAAAAGATTACCTGGCTTAATTATGGCATCATCTGTTACATTAAATGTTGTAACTTTCTGTTTCCGTGGCACTCCAGCTTCTTTAAAAATTTCATGTGCAGACTCTGGTTTCTGCAACAAAAAGCAGCCATAAAAAACAAGTAATCTTAAAACACCCAAGGATCAACCTAGTACAGAAAACGATTACAGACCGTCAACATCAGTCAGAGAAACAGATACATCATACTAGAATTTCATCTTGAGGCTTGCATTTTATCTCTATATAAAATTTATTTAAAAACTCCTGTGTCTGTCTTTTATTTTCTGTCAAGTAGTTACCCTGCAGCTACCTAATACAAACAAGAGATATATGAAGATATCGAAGATCAGAAAAGGGAAAGCAATAGTTTAGAATGCAGATGAAAGATGCTACTTTTTTTCTTCACGGCTTACAAGGAGTTTTCTAGTAATTTAGAAGTAGGTTCTCTTGTTCAAAGCTTCTGATGACTTAGTTCCACACCACAATAAATCTAATTTATCTAACTAACTAAACCATAGAAACCAATTCTCATCTTGCAGAAACTTCTAGAAATGCTTAAATTTCCACAGAAAATTTTGAGCCTCTGGGCAAAAAAAGAAAAATTAGCAACAACAAGTTTATGATCCAGGTATTTTTAAGATACAGCAAGTACACTCAGCGTCAAACCACTGCTGACGCACTAAAGCAGGGATCTTCTTTTCAAATAAGTCTGACAAATTTAAAAGTACTCAGAATTATTCTCAGCTGTTTTAAACAAGATATCTCACGGAACAGCAGACCACTGAGACAAAACCAAGCAGCAGAAACAGTGATGCAGGAAAATTGTGGCCACAGGAAAAAAAAAGTGATACAGCTGATTTTCCTTCAAACGAATTCTGCTAGAAAGCAATTTAAGCATCTAACAATACTGTCACACTTGGATAATCTCATCTCTGAGGTTTGCTTCTCAAAACTTCTGTGCAGTTTCCTCTCTCTCAAAAATTATTTTGTGTATTATAAGACCAAGTAATGTGAACAACTTTAAAAACGTTACTTAGTGTATTTGAAAACACAGTTTTGAAAATCTCCATGTTGCCCTTTCTTTTGTTTTCAAACATTTGCTGAAAAGCGTTAGAAGAACAGAGGAAGTTTTATGAAGAATGAGGAAGCAAGATGATGATGATCTCTGATTTAGAAAAAAACCCAGAAATTTTAAGTTTATGAACCTGTCTTTGAGAGTCGAAAGTGTTTTCCGAGAGATCTGTTAACTTGAGGTTACAGTAAAAAATACTTCAAATACTTTTAAAAAACCAGAATCAACTACATACAAAATCTCTCCTAAGACCACAAATATTTGAGGGATCAGGGGAGCACCTGTATTAATCTGCAGAACCATATGTGAGAAGGAAAAAGAAAGACACGGCCTCTCTAGTAAGCGTCTGTATCTCAATTCTTTATTTCCAGCTATGTAAAACTGCTGCCTCAAGCTACAGCAAGGGGAGCCCTGTGCTCAGCAGGGGTGGCTGGAAAGAGCCACCACAGCCGAAGAAGAGCATGGTGAAGCCAAAGGGTAAAACTCACTCACATCTCCAAGAATCCTACTCTAGGCTGTAACCTTGCACTGTTGTACTGTAACAGCTCTTCCTCTTCAAACAGTCAAGGCAGAGAGACGTATTTTTACAAACAAAACACTGCAGTCTTTACAAACCCTTCCTAAAAAGCAATATTGAAGAGGGGAACACTGAGTGGATTCTCCGATGATCTTATTTTTTAAAAACACCAACAGTACCTTCCAGTATTACAGGAAAATGATCGATACTCTCTCGCTTATAGGAAGCGTATAAAATATTTCTGACAAAAGAAAGTTTGAGCACTGACAGAACTGTACTTTTGAGCATAATTTTGCATTAAAAAANAGTCCTACTCTAGGCTGGAACCTTGCACTGTTGTACTATAACAGCTCTTCCTCTTCAAATAGTCAAGGCAGAGAGATGTATTTTTACAAACAAAACATTGCAGTCTTTACAAACCTTTCCTAAAAAGCAATATTGAAGAGGGGAACACTGAGTGGATTCTCCGATGATCTTATTTTTTAAAAACACCAACAGTACCTTCCAGTATTACAGGAAAATGATCGATACGCTCTCGCTTATAGGAAGCGTATAAAATATTTCTGACAAAAGAAAGTTTGAGCACTGACAGAACTGTACTTTTGAGCATAATTTTGCATTAAAAAATCATGGAAAATCTGTTCACATAACAGAGTGTCATACATCAAGCTAAAAAGGAAAAATAAATCTTGCTAAAAATGCAATACCCCTTATCAGNTGATAGTATTACACAGTTCAGTCTCAGGCCAGGACCTCACCAAAGATTGCTCAAAGGATATTTAATTAATTTCTTTATTAAAATGAGCCTAAGTTCAACCAAATTAATAGAAGCTAACTTGGGAAAAGTTACGCCCAAAGAAAGTCTTTAACTCACACTACTAAAAAGTCCTTGAGTTGACTTTTTAGGTATTTCTGCTTCGAAGAAATTTTATTAGCTCATAGGAGTTGTTTAAAAAGAAGTTTTCTTTATACCTCTTTACTTCCAGCATGTTTTTACTCTGACAACATACTAGACTACTGACAACACCATCTTCATGAAAAAATCAACTCTAAGGAGTCTAATGGGCAAAATACAACTTGAAAATTATTATTCCCATGATTCTTGCATGTCTTAGACCAAAGTAACAGGAAAGAAAAAACACAGCTGTCATTTTTCCAGGAAAGATGTCATACCTGGAAAGTGGAAATGAACTGAAGTGACAGGATAGACACCTGAGAAATACAAGCTGTGACAGTGAAACACGGCATAAACTCACTGAATAAAAGAATGGTACCTTGAAGTATAAGCCTGCTCAAAATCAGTAGAATATACTAAAAAAGCTAACAGACCTATCAAATGAAAAAAGGTCCTTCTTCCCTCACCTCCACTAAAGCCAAAACAAGTACACAAATTAACTTTGAGGGCCTGGGCACAACCATCTATTTGAAAAAGGGAAATCTATGTCCTCAAAAAGCCACAATCACGAACCGAGATAATCTACTTAGCAGTCATGAGCCCTGTGATTTTTGTACTTGCCTAAATCAGACAAATGAGTGTCAGGACACTGCAAGAAGTGAAAAATCACATTTTACAGAAATAATGCATCCCAGAAACTGCAGTCCTTTGAGGGAATGCTTTGCTCTTGCTTGATCTATAACTCATCCTGGGGAATGAGAGCTCTGCTAGACAACCTCAGCTACTGAAGATAGCTGGGAATTCCGCATCAAGCAGCTGGAATGTCTAAACAACAAGTGAGTGACTTTGATATGGCTTTGGTATTGATGAGTTACAATCATGAAGCTATCTTCTTGAAAATATAAGTTTTAAACTTACTTATCAGCAGAACTATAGGCAAACTAAACAATGTCAACAGATCTGGGGAAAAATTAGAACTACAGCTAAAAAGACAGTACAGAAGAGTAAGCTAGAGCACTAAGTCTTGTAAACAATTGAAGCTAGGTAAGCTAACAACAGGCCCCTAAAGCATGTGTCTTCCAGTCCTCATCTCAACTGCATCTCCACAGACATGAAGAACACACATTTCTCCACTGCTAGTGGTCCTTCAGACCCTTTCACCAGCACGGGACACTGCACATCAAAGCAAATTCCTAAACCCACAGCTTTCCTGAAGAATCGAGAGGCAAAACTTTCAAAAAGTTCTTCTTGCTATTCTCTAAACCAAGAATTTACACTAGCATTAGGAAAAGGCAAAGGTGAATGTGACAAAAGATCAGTTCCAAAGCATGCTTGTCTGCCAATAAATCTTTCAGCAAGGTCTACTTATGCTACTTTTGCATTGTAATCACAACAGAAACAACTATTCCAGTACCCAAAGTGGTTCACTTACAGAAAAAGGAGATACATTTTTGCCCCCAACAAGCAGCTTAGCTGTTTTTCCACCCGACTCTTCCTTCGAAACATATCTTAAAACATGGCAATCTTGAACCTAAAGAAAAGAAAAAGTGTTTGCTTGAGTATAAGCAGATGTGTATACTTTAAGACAACAAAAAGTCAGTCTCTGTTTTCGTAACAGAAGATACAGCCTACAAGGAAGAGAGAGTGTTACTTTTTTACCACTGACATTGCTTTTCCAATGAACTGAAGGCTTATTATAAAAAAAAACATAATTAGCAGAATGCAAACCGATTTCATAAATGCTCTAGAAACTGAGTAAACTTTTATAATCACCTTTTGCATGCAAGATCTGCCAAATCCCTATTGTAAGCATGCAAAGCACATAGTAAGAGCCCACATTTTAGACTCGTGCTCCTTTGCCCTGTAAGCCTGATGGCCTTCACAGCAGTGGCTCCTCATATGGCAGCAGCCACTCAGCAAAAGGCTTCATCACAATAGCGGCTGCCAGAGAATGTGAAGTAGCAGCTTCAGAGCTACAAAGGCTCAGAAACCAAGGTGAAACTAATCCCAACATGCCTGCAGGTGGAAAAATGAAAGAAGTGAAGTGGGATAGTTAACCCCAGCTTTGTTGCATCCCCTAGGTAACACCACTCACAGCTGTGCAGCATTTGAATAGCTGAGGCAGCAGGCAGACCACTCCTAGAAAGTTTGGATATAAACACAACGGGCGTGGTGTACTATACAGGAGTGAAATAAATCTTCACTTTCTTTCAGGATTTCCTACTCTGTACAAATAGTAAGTTTCACTTTTGCTTGAAACAGCTGGTTTACAATCCGAATAGAGTAGAGGAGATGAAATTCATTATGATTTATTTCACCTTAAGTAGTGTGACAGGACGTTTTTCTCCAGATTTGGTCCATATTGGCATCATTCCTAGTTTTACTGCAACAACACCAACTCTGATGGAATCTGTAGATCAAAACAGAACATGGATGCAACTCCACACTTAATAACTGAAAGAGCTCATCTAATAATCTGCAAAGTCCCATTAACTCTGATCTTTCCTAAGGAGGTGAAGGAGAGAAAACACCACTGAATCCCTGCGGGTAGGCTGGGGGTTTTTAACCCCACCAGCAGTAAAGTTCTACCTGTTCCAGTTGTGTTTGATAGAAAATACAACTACTTTTGGTGCGGTTTTTTTTTTCAGAAATACAATGCCCATGGGCTAGAGCCAAACTAACTATTGAGAAGTTTACTGTAGGAGGTTCCTCCCAACCCAATCTTTGCAAAGGCAGCCTGTCAAGTCTGCCACACAAATGATGTGACCTTTCTGAAAGCTCAAAAACTTAATACTGCGTTCTAGTCCACAAGAACTTGTAATGACAGACCAGAAGTGGGATGTATTACATATTACATTTTTTCTTCAGAGTCCAGCAATATTAACAAGAACATTCTCAAGTTCATATACTTTATATTCTAAGAAAACTTTTTAGACGAATTCTTAATTTATTACCTTGTTGCTGTACAGCAGTGGGACAGGCCAAGTGCTGGACTAAAAAGCTAAACTTAAGAACTGAAAGTTTTTAAAAGGTTCTTAACACCTTGCAATGTTTTAAATGCTTTTCAGAGAACAGACGTATTACATTCACTCATTTACTAGGAGAAAGTCTGAACAACTGATGTGAAAGCCAAAAGGAAAATACTTCACAAGACTGATGTTACTGAATGCAACAACAATAATAATTTCAGCATGAACTGGTATTTCAGAAGAGATAATTTCTCACCTGGTGTCCACTTATGCAGTGGCCATGGCTCATCTTTCAGAGGGCACAGCTTGCTGGCTGTCTGAGCTTTGTACTCCTCTGCAGTTATCTTCTTGAGGAACTCCACATTCTCTTCAGAAAGATGCTCGTGCCACCACGTTGAACTGTTGATATGTCTGACTACAAAGCCCAGCTGCCCCCTTTCCAGAGGTGGGAAAAGGTTTTGAGTGTCTTATCAGTACAAAAAATGTCTCATAACATGTATGTTACATCTAATTTATAAAACACCTAATTATTTGTCATTTTCCTAAGTATCCTGAATTACACCAAAGGGAGCAAGCAACAACAAAGCAACCAACCACTCCCTTTAAGATAAAACTCAGCTAGATCCGTGAACAAAGAGGTAACAGTAGGTATTGTTTACCTTAACTTTAGAAAGGCTTTTTAAAACAATCTCTTGTGGCATGCTTCTGTCCAAGATGGGGTGTTATGGCATGGAGGGGTGGGCTATCAGCCAAGCAAAAACCTGGCTGGATCATCAGGCTGAAGGAGTCACAGCTGATGGTTTGGACTCTACTAAAAGGCCAGCTACAAGCAGAGTTCCTCAGGAGTCTATTCAGACCTGTTTAATATCTTTATCAGCGGCCTCTGAGAGGGGATGAGTGCACCTTTCTTAAGTTTGAAGGGAACAGTGGATGATGCTCAAGGGTGTCCCTCTGCCAGCCAGAGGGACAAGCCAACAAGGAATGCAGTGAAATTCATAAAGGAGAAATGCAGAGTCCCATCCACAAGTGGCACGGAATAATCTGTGAGAAAGCTACTGACAAGACTGAGGCGGGCCACGCTTATTGAGGTGCATGCCAGGAGAAGAAGTGCTGCACACTGAAAAGGGGGATTCAGATTTGACCTGAGGAAAAAAAATGTTCAGCCTGAAGACAATCAAACGCTGGCACTGGGGTCTAGAGGGACTGTGCAGATTCAGTCCTTGGAGGCTTTCAAGGCCCAAAACCACAAAGCCCTGAGCAACCTGGTCTGACCTCAGGGCTTAGAACTCGGATCCTCAGCTCCCTTCCAGCTCCAACAACTCTCTGATTCTACAAACACTGCTAAACAGCTCAGTGTCCTGCCATAAATTTTATGAGGGCTGAAAAAGGCTTGAATGCTCCCCAACCCTCTGCAAAGTCAACAAAAGAGTATTTAATAATACAAGTAGTGAACACACGTGGCCAGCAGGCCAAGGTGACCCAAAACACAGCAGATCAAGTCGCTCACTGTGCGGCAAAGACGCTTTGGATGCAAACACGCCTTTCCTGCCATAACTCCCACGCAGGCTGGGGCTATTTTAAAGGCTGGGGCTATTTCTAAGGCTGGAGTGCCCCAGCAGTAACCCCTGGCATCACGAACGAAGGTTCCAGGCGCTGCCAGCAGGCTGCACACAGAGGCCTCCCCAAAGGGCGGCGACCAGAGACGGCGCCCAGGGGCGGGGAGAGGCCGCCGCGGTGCCTCNCAGCCCGCCATGCCGCCACCCCGGCGGAGCCGCCGCCGCCTTCCGGCCGCGCCGCGTCCGCCGCTGGAAACCTTCCGTGCTGCCCCGGACACACAGTTCCGGCCGCGGGCGGCGGGCTCGAGAGTGACATAAAAACTCCCCAATCACCCCAAAGCCGTGGGCGTGGGTTGCAGCACCCGCGGCCGATTGAGCTACTCTGACCTGGGGGGAACACCTCACTCAAGGGCGAGGACATGCAGAAATAGGCACGGGCCCCTTTCCCCCCGCAGTCCTTCCATCCCTGCTGTCACTCCTCTGCCTGCGTTGCAGCCGCGAGCCAGTGAAGTCCAACACACAAGTGTCTAACACGGGAAAATGCCAGCGGCTGGTGGGGTTTATCGCCGGCAAGCATCACTTAGGCACACAGGGCTGCGCGACAATGGACTCAAAACCTTCCTGCGTGTGTAGAGCAGATGCCTTCGGGAGTGCGGTGGTGTCGGGGAAGAAGCGACTCTGCTGTGTCAAACTTCCCCGGGGTGCGGGGCTTGACCACTTCAGGGCTTTTCTCCCAGGGAAATGAGAGACAAGACGAGAGCAAACGGGCTCAAGTTGTGGCGGAGGAAGTTTAGATCGGATATTGGGGAAAATTCCTTCACGGAAAGGGTGGTTAAGCATTGGAACAGGCTGCCCAGGGAAAATGGTGGGATCAGCGTCCCTGTGAGTGTTCAAAAAAACCAGGCAGATGTGGCACTTAGGGACGGGGTTTAGTGCTGGCCCTGGCAATGCGGGGATAACGGGGGGACTCGATGTTCTTAGAGGCCTTTCCCACCCTGAATGATCCCGTGGCTCTACGATGAGGTGCTCCGAGCGAGTGCCTGCGCCGTGTGAGGGCGGGAGGGCAGCGTTTATGGGAAGTGTGTTTAATGGCGTATCCAGGGAAAGTTCCTGGTAAAGTTAAAGTGGGTGGGTCAGGCAGAGGATTCTGGGCAGCCTCAAACGGGAATGGTACCTGTGACGCTGTGGCTTTAATCGGTATTCAGAATTGACTCAGTCTTTTCTTCCTTTTCTGAGCAGGGAACCGGCACAGCCGAGAGTGCACTAGTGATGATAGCGAAGGGGTATGAGCCCAAGATTCCCTTTTGGTTTCGGCAGACATCTCTTTTTATAAAGACACACTCTTTCAGCGTGATCAGCTGGAATATGCTCTTGCTTCTCTTTACCCCAGTACTCCATCTTCTCCCCCATTGTGGTGTGTGTGTGGGTGGGGGTGTTGCACTTGAGGCTTGTAACTGAGCAGTTTTGGTGTTCACACCCAAAACTGTGATCCAGAAAATTGCCTGTAGCTTTCACACACCCTCCTTGTCCCGAATTTACTTCTTGTTCTTTTAAGAAGTAGCCATGTAGTGGTTCAGAAATGCATCTCCCAAGTTTACAGTCCAGCTGACATTCCGTCTCTGAAGCTGGGTAGTCTCCACTATCACAGCAATCGCTGCATCTTTTTGCTCTCTCCCTGGCATCAAGAACAGCAACAGGGATGTTGCTAAATTTCATGCAGATGTGTTTTCTAATGGGGTCCATTGGTAGCTTATGCTGCTGCTCTGACAGAGACCTCTATGGCAGGAGGAAGAAAGGGTCTAAAAATGATAAAGGTGTTATGTCCCAATTTCTGAGCACTGTGGCAACCTTACAGTGGTGCCAACCTGGCCAAAGTCCCCAGGAAGTAGAAAATTTGTATTTGCTCCAGTTTTAGAGATCTGGAACTAAGACATATACCAAGATCAAGTGACTTGCCAAGCCATGGCAGATGTTTCCACCTAGAGAAGTGGGCTCCCTTGATCCTTGCGAGCCTTGTTGCCACAGTATGATGCTTTTCTCATGTAGCATCCTGCACAGCTGAGGTGACACAGGATTTCATGCACCAGTAACTTGGAAGTAGTACATGGGGGAACACATTTTTGAGAGAAAAGTTACGGTGCTGTACGTTTCCCCTTTTTACCATAATGCAAAATCAACCCTTTGTCTGTTTGTTTGTTTGTCTGTTTTAGGTGCATGCAGCTTGTCATGGTGCTAAAGAGGTGTGAACTTGTCAGGTTTGTGTGTGTAAGGGGGAGTGGGTGTAGCAGGACGGCTGCATCTCTGAATGCAATCAGATGGCAAACTGCCTGCTCTAATCAGTGGGACAAGAATTCAAGTGCCTCCTGAACACAGCAGTAAAAGGCTTTCTGCACAGCAGTGGAAATGGCTATGATACCTTTAGTTTTCATATTTTTCGAATTTTGTACTGCGTTAGTGTGTAGCTCTAGGTTTCATGTATAGTGCTAACAAGTTCTTCTCCTAGCCTGGCTAGACAAAACAAATCGTTTTCCAGCCCGAAAGACCAAGGACTTTTGCAGCTTCAGGCCCCAAGAGTGTAACCAACCACGAATTGAGAGGGGACAGTCTGGAAGGATGGGGCTATGTGGACTGAAGCTGTGGTTTGACAGTTGGCTCGAATATGTAAATGGGCCAAAACTTATAAAAAGGGCGAGAACCTGTGGCCGGGCATCCATCCTGGGCGTAGTCTTGGCCAGACTCTTGTGCTCCCAGGATGTGTCCTGTAAAGGCCTTCCAATAAATATCTACTTTATTCTTTAACTCTGTCTAGCCTCTGTTCCAGACAGCCTTCCTTAGGCATCAGCTACCACTTTTTTTTTGGAGGAAAGGAAGAGAAAGGAAGAGCACTCATTACAAAATAGCCTTTCTCACCAGTTTGTTGCCTTGGGTAGTCCTCAGAATTGCAGGAAGTGGAAACACCACTTTTGAACTGGCAGCCTTCCCAGGAGAGGTCACCTGGGTTTCACCTGATCAGTTCAAAGGATATCCCCAACTTTGCAATGAAATTGGAAAAAACAAAAAAGAGGGGGTGGGAGTGCAGCCAGCTGATGGTTTGCAGTGAATGCTGCAAGCAAACATGCAGCTGGGCTGACTTATCACTCATACATCTCTCCAATTGCTGAAATTGTTTCTGGTATAGTGCAGCTCCTCAGCTCAGGACTGCAGGTACAAATAAGACCTCTGTGTGAAGGAGGACAGGTGGTGCTGTAAACTCTATTTTTATTGTGGCAAAAATGGCACTTGCTGTAAATAAAGGAAAAAACAACCCAGAGAAGTGTAAATCTATCCTAGGAATCTTCCAGCAAAAAAAAGAATATAAATGTAGCAATGCTTGGTGACTGAAATGTCCATGCTGCTCAGGAGTAGAGGGAGGTTGTCTAGTAACTCCTTCATGCTGGAAAGATTGTACATAGGTTAAGATTTAGATAGAAAGTGTGAGTGCAAGGCCCATAATGCCAGGTGAGGAATGTCAGTCTGAATAAGGAGTTGAGTTCTTTCTGGGAGTTAGGCATGACCTGTGTTAGCAGCCAAGAGCCAGACTGGAGGAGAAAGCTCTGTTTAACTCACCAGCAAAGACCTCAGGGCAATACAATAACGAGGCTCACTTAAGCCACGTGCTGTTCTATCACAATATTTGGTGTGTGGGTAAACCCAAGGGATGCAGTTGAGTATTGCAGAGCTGCAGGGCTTTTCTCAAGCAAATCTGCACAGAACTGGGCCTTCCATCTGTGGGTTTGTTGGAATATCACCTTGGCAACCTGCAGCAAGCCTTGGCTTAGACCACTGCTCCCCACCACCCACAGCAGGTCTCTAAGACAGCAAACTGTAAACCCTTTAGCTGTCATCAGTTATGTACCTTTGATATTTGCAGACTAAGAGAAAAGATATTTTAAAGCAATACTAT